>JAMXBD010004444.1:0-62586 GCA_024138025.1 Combretum micranthum
TCATGTGTAACAAACCTTTGCTGACAAAAATTGGCGCGGCAACTCTCCTGGTCGCGCTAGATCCAATTCCTCAATTTCTTCATTTTGTGGCTTTATTTGATCTTGCATTGTTTGAGGAGCAAGCTGAATTTCTTGAATTGGTATAGGGTCTGAGGAAGAACAAACTTCCTTAGACCCCGGAAACCGTCATAAGAGATATACTCTCCGCCCATCTTCTCTGACGTTAACTTTCAACAGCATCAACCTGCTTGTTCTTTTTTACCGCCTCGACAGCCAGCATCTTTCTTGTCTTTTGTTGGCCCTCTTGAACTTTTTCCCAAGTGGGTAATGGCACACTTGAAGCTCTAGCGATAGCTATCTCACCTTCATCGGTATACTCATTGAAGAAGGTAGACTCAATGAAATATGTCTCATCATGCTCGAAAGGATTCTTCGTAGCAGGAATAAATATATCCTTCCCTTTCCAATGTCCTTTGATACATTGATACATAGTCGACGGTACTAAATTGTGATCATGCAGCCACTTCCTACCTATCAAGAGATGATAGGATACAGGCGCATCAATCACATGAAAAGTAACGATACCACGAATAGGTCCAATCTTAAGATCAACATTAACTCTTCCGATCGTCTTCGTTATAGTATGACTAAAGCCATTAACTGAAATGGGTTGCTTCACCAAACGATGATAGTCGATACCAGTGGCTTCCAATGTTGTCTTAGGCATGATGTTGAGAGAAGAACCAGCGTCAATGAATGTCCTCTTAACTGGGTAGCCATTAAGTATGCCCTCCACATATAATGGTCGATTGTGATTTGGACTATCTACACACATATCCGCATCAGTGAACAAGATTGCATTTTCATGCGCTCGAGCCATTCTTTTGACGGGCTGCGCTGCATTACACTCGGCATATTGTCCCTCAGAAATTTGAGCGAGTGCAGTTGCTGCTGCAAGCTTCACCTTTTCATCAAACCAAGTAGATCAAGAAATTTCTAAAATTAGAAGTTTTCAAAGTGCAGCAGCAATGGGAGCACAATTATTTTCCTCAACTTCATTTTGTTTTCCTTTCGCGTTACTTGCCTCGGCAAGTGGTGCATCATTGGCTTCTACTGTGGTAGGATCATGAATACGACGTTATGGCACCACGTGATTTTATGGTTGGAAGTGGATTGTTCCTAACGTCATTATTTTCGATAACAAGCTCGTTTCTGCACTCTTTCATTGAAAATCCTCTTCAAAGTAAAACAATCCCTAGTAGGATGCCCCACAATTCTATGGAACCTACAAAATTTATGATCATTCTTCTCCTCCTGAGTTGGTAAACGCTCTACCCTTGGGAGTTTGAGATTTCCATCTCTCAACCATTGATCTAGCATAGCGTGCACCATTCCCATTGAGCAAGGATATGTTAGCACTTCCTTTGTTCTCTCACGTCCAGACTTTTCAACTCTTCGTTTCTTCTCATCTTTGAGATCCTCACTTTGAGTTGCATTCACTGACGGTCCTCTTTTGTTAAACTTCACATTTCCTCCTCTTTATCGCATGACAGAATTATTAGTCCTTCACGCATTCTCAACCAAAGTGGAGAATGAGGCTAAAAAGAGATTTTCGAGATGTACCGCATATTCGGTGAACATGCCTTGGATGCAAATTTTCACCAGCTCTCTTTCGTCACATATGTCTTGGATGTCTAGTGAACATTCCCTGAAACGCTCAATATAATCCATCAAGTCTTCCTTGGGCTTCTAGCGAATCCATTCCATATCAGTTAAGGTCACTCGTTCCTGTGTGGAGAAGAACTTCTCTAGGAACATCTTGCACATAGTTGCCATGAATCTACTGATCCAGGGGGAAGGTTAACGTACCATGTGTACGCTTTCTTGTAAGGGACTTAGAAAATTCTTTCAACTTGAGATCATCATCAAATCCATAAACCTCTAGCGTTTCAATGAACTTCAACAAATGTTCCTTGGCACTTCCTTTCTTACCATTGAATAGCATGAATTTGGGACTCACATAATCTTGAGGATATGGCTTAGCAGCAATACGTTGATTGTATGGGAGCTTGAGATCCAATACTCCCACATCAGACTTAGCTTGTATTTCCCTCAAGTACATGTCTAGATCTTCTTTCGTGACGAAAGTAACTTTAGGAGTTGAAGTAGTAACTTCAACTGGTGTAGCTAGAGTGACAGTCTGGAGTGGAGTTGTATTTGGTTGAGCAGCAGGTCCACCAATGACAATCTATGGCGTAGTCTGTGAGGATGAAGATCCTCCGGGTTGAACATGTACTGTAGGCTGGGAGGTTGAGGGTCCTCCTAGCTGAATTCCTGTGTTCACTACCTGAGGTACAGGCAATTGTGTAACTATAGGCTCCAACAGAGGGGCTTGCTCCCTAATTCCAATAGTGTCATGTTCAGGAGTAGGAACAAGATCAACAGGTCGAGGTACTTGAAGAGCTTGTCAAGTTTGAGGAGCTTGAGGCGCTTGAGGTGCCTGAGAAGCACGTTGCTGCACGACAATGGCAGGGTTGACGAAGTCGTGCCTTGTTGCCCGGCAGCAATAGCCGCTATACCAGGTAGGTAAACATCGCCATGAATTGTTGAAATTGTCTTGTAGACTCTTGTATTGACTGGTTGACCTGTACGGTATTTTCTTGTACAGCGTGCAAGATCGCAGCGTTGTCAGATTGAGCACCAGTAAGTTGGTTAACATCTTCGAGTGCTGGCATGTCATGCTCAGCAACCTCAAGATTAGTATCAGTTTCTTGAGTCACACCCTCAGTGGGATCAGTAGGTCTTTTTTTTGGAGGTGCCATCACACAAGTATTGATTTCCCTTTCCCCAGTGGAGTCGCCAAAAATGTGTGGGTATGAATCCGGATGCAACGATCACGTGCGTGTCGCGTGACTATCGCGCTACACGTGACCTAGGGAAACAACACGTGATAGGATGATCAAGAGATTATCGTGCAGGGAGGAGGAGTAGGCAATCTCAATAGGCTCTAACACACGTGTGACAGGTGAGGGAGCTAAATAGCATCAACCTCACTGAGTACTATGGATTCGTGTATGTTCTTGAGTAAATTAAGTGTTTAATTCACCAAGACGGAAATCCGGCAGCACGACGGCGTTCGTCCAAGATTTCACCTTTTTCAAATGAGGTAAGGACTAAGGTATTTATAGAGAATCTAGCTGTCGATGTGGTCCGTCAGATGAGACAGACGACCGACGGCTAGGATGAGTCCCTCTCATTATGGATATGGATGTTGATGTGGATGTGGGCTCCCTTATGGACCCAAGGCCATAAGGCCTTCATTGTAATGTGTGTGAGCCGATTTGAGAAAGGTTAGAATTGGGCAGGCCAATTCCAACGGACCCTACTCCAAGCCTTCCATGCCAATTCTCCCATGATCATCCCAATTGAATTGGGCCTAACTCTTTAAGCCCTGTCACATTAGCCCAAAGAGTTAAATCCAAATAGGAATTAGGCTCAAGGCCTTTGTAATCAAATTTGTACATCTACACATACCATTTGTGTTTACTATGCTTCCTGTTGTGTTCTGATATGAGTTTCATTATGAACTAAAGATAAGTTGTAGATGATAAGTTTCATGTTGAAATACTAAAATGTTAGAAGTTATTATGATGGGTAGTTTTTGTATATGTTTTGACATTAACTTTGGTTTTTGAAGAAGTTAATAATTGTATAAGTTGTTTCTATATTAAATTTTGCAGTTAATTATGGTTCTGTAAAAGTTTTTTAAAGGTATAAAAGATAAACTCTATATTATATATATATATATATATTATGTCAAGGCTTGTTTTTTTTTTTTTAACATCGAGGCGGATTAGAGGTAAGCCTAAAGTAAGTGTAAAGGGGTAAAAAGTTAATATAAAGTATTTGTCTAGAACAAAATTTAGGCCTTCACATGCCCTCGACAAACACTAAATAATGTCGAGCCTTAAGTCTTGAAGCTTAATACCTGTCGAGACTTGAAATCAAACACTGGACGTACCTTGTAACTGTTATTAAAACTCATTGAAGCAAAAATAAAAAATGTATATTGAGTACAGCTTCTGTCGAGGCCTAAAGTCGAGCTCTTGATGTTCCCACGACATAAGCTATGAAGCTTTTTATTAATATTCAAACTATTATATGATAAGGCTCAACATGATTTTCTTTTAACTATGTACCCATGATTCTTTCTAAGCTATCCTCAACCTATAGTTTCTTTCAAAATGTGGATTAATAGAATGTGCTATATTTATATATGTGTATAAATGTTAAACTATGTTTTAATGCGGAATATATTCAAATTTTATATTGAAATATGGTTGTGTTATTGTTAATAAAATGTTTTGTGAAATTCGAAGTTCAAATTCCACTGATCGTTAACTAAGTTTTTCAAATTTATAAATGTTTTCTAAACAAATAACTACGGTCTCACAAAGCAAACGTACCCATCCAATGTAGCATAATAAATGATTTAAGTCGGTCCTAAGGGAATGATTGTCAGCTAATATACTCTCAATCCCATTAATTGTCTAGCCAGAGAAAAATTTTAGAAAATCATAAAGGAAAAATAAACTATACTAAGTTAGAAATATTCATAATTGTTTACTGAGCAAAATGAGAAATAAGCTGTGACTTTCATGAAATAGTAGCTTAGGGTTACTTCATAAATTCCTTATCAGAATGATTTCTTAAGAATAATAACTTCTTAAAAGCTGTTTGAAATGGTGTGTTTATACTGCCGGATTCTCTAAATTAAACCAAAGCTCTTCTCGAAGTCAGTAGTTCTAGATCTAGCTAAAACCAATAATCTGAAGTTTTAATTAGATCCGCATAAAGTATAGGAATCCATTGTTTTAAAAAGAAAACTCAATAAATTTTTGAAATAAGCGATAGAAAGTCTTCACCCATTTTTTGGTAAGAGGTAGTTATGATCAACTCCATTAGCAATTACTTATCTATTCAATTGAATGATCTCTCGATCTATTCAATTGAAATCAATCGTGGATCTAAAAAAATGCACCATTCTTTTAAAAACCACAAGTTAAATTCAAGTTACTAATTACAAACACCCAATCAAATTTACTTGAAAGCGCATTTGAAATCAGACTAAATCGGGAATTGAATTCGTAATCCCTAAGCTGTAGGAGTTTATATCTCCATGGATTTATCAAAATACGCACAAATTAAAAGAAATATAACAAATTCGAAAGATTAATCAATTAATTGCTAAGAAATTCATAGAAATGACAAACATTAAGTTAAATTGATTTTACCCAGAAAACATAAGATATTCTCAAGTAAAACAAATCGAAATTCTTTTACCAAAGATTCTTTAGAAATCTACTCTACATTAATACTAATTTACAGTGTTGGTGCACGCTTTATAATGCATGCTTGCACGTTTATTTATAGACTAATAGGTACAGAAAGTATGGCCATCTTTATTTGATACGTGGCAGAATGACAGATCCTTTCTAATAGAATTTGATAATTTTTCATGCGCGCATATAATCTATGAAAACACTCATCGAGGTCACGTGCTCTGTTGGTCAAAGCTCGTATTAAGTAAAGTTAGGCTCGACTTCAAGAAGTTCCTAAGTAAACTATGTGTTTTTGTCCATTGTTCTATCGAGGGTAAAATTGTGAGAGTCGATGATCAAATTATTGAGGCTCGAGTAATCTTGTTGAAGAATTGGTCTGGCAACACAATTATCGGGGTCGAGTTTTGAGGCTCAACAATGTATTTTCTTCAAAATAATGCTCGATCGCTTTGACTGAAGTTGATGGCTCACATTTGAGGCTCGATAGACAATTTTTGCTATCTTTCTCTGTTTGGCCTCGGCTGTGTCTTTACAGGGCTCGACTTCTTCCTTTTCTATTCTAATTGTTGTTTTTGCTCCAAATTTGCATGAAAACACTTTATTACTCCTTATTTGATTCTAAGAGCTTTAAAACAACATTTTTTTTTTATCAAAAACGTAATTTTTTGCAGGATTTTATCATAAATTCTTAGCAAATTAAGCTCAAAATCCTATGAAAAATATAAAGTAAAAATGACTTATCAAATTCTTTTCTTACATATTATTCATGTTAGTTGAATGTATCTTGTACTTTCTTAACAGACACATCAGGTACGCAGTAACATGAATGTCGTTTGCTTAGGATAGGCAAATCCAAAATTGATCTTAATTAAAGAAGGCTTAAAAAGTGTTTGTATTGGTTGTGCTTTTGCCATTGAATCTAGTCTACGGAGTGGCAACCTTGTCTTGAGCAGGACACGGTAGTTAGGCACTTAGGCCATGTTTTGTCATGATGTAATGACCTTCTTAAGTGGCTCAGGCGGTAATTGATAGAGTGGATGGTATCGATGTAACATTTGCTTATTGTTAAGAGGAAATAATATGATTTAGTTCACGTTTATGGGACCGGTTGAAGTAAGTGATATTATGGATTAAGTTAAGTAAAGTTAAGTAATGATTGTTTACCTTAGATGAAATTACTATCCTTTTCGGTTAGATATAAGAGATATAGGTATTCGGACTGCCTATATCAATCCCTTGAGCAGCTGTTGTTACTCAAGACCCCCAACTTTCCAATGGCTTGTTCGGAAGTTTTGATACTCCTATGTTGCTTGACAAACTTAATTATTAGATAATAAATTGATGGTTGTTGTATTGCATATAGTCTAAGTGTACTTTTCACTTCGTATTTATTGATGTTACTTGCGTATTGGGCCTTTAGCTCATGATTCTTCTATTTCAGGTGTTGATGAGGATAAGTTTTATTCTCAAATAGGTTATGGATTTGATTTTGAAGATTTTCTAGATAAATTGTAGGATTAGGAACCTCGACTATGATGATGATTTTCTTGTAATAGATATAGAAATGTGTTTTTTGTATATGTATATTTATTAAAGATTTTTGTAAATCTTCGTATTTTGTAAAGGCTTAATCATAAGCCTTGGCATGTAATAATTACGTATGGAGTTTTTCTTATGTATTAATAGACAACCAAGTTTGTTTAGTAAGTTTTATACTTCTTCTAATGAAAAGTTTTGATAAATGAATTTCATGGTATATTTAGACAAACATTTATACAAATCATTTCTTTAAAGACAGCCTTACATGTAATATTGCAGTACTACATGTGGTTAGGGGACTGTTCAAGCTAGGATTCCTATATCCAGCCGTTGATCCTTACATTTTCTCCAAATAACAATTTTGCTCCCAATCGAGCACCAATCCAATTACAAAATTTAAAAAAAAAATCAAACAATTAAGAAGAGACTAATTAAGTGTTTATAATAATATTTAATGAAACAATTGGCTAAATATGTTAAATTACACAAAACTAGTCAAATATGCAAGTGTTATAGAGTTGGAAATATTTGATGATTTTGAGCATAAGATACTAGCAATACAAATTTGAGGTTGAACATGTAACACAACAACTTGAATGATTATTATGTATTTGTAATGAGATGTATGGAGGATTGCATATATGTTTCGAAGTACACACTTAATGGATTTTAAGTTATATATATGTAATAAAAATTGTTATATCCATGTTTGTTAATCAGTTGTAGGATGATGGATATGTAAATTATAGATTATACGATATCAAATGAGGCTATGATTGGATAGGTAACATGCTTTTTGTTTTTTTCAAAATAAAAAATTAAGATTTTAACTTATGATGCCTTAATGTAAATTTTATAATCTTTTTATCAATTTATGTGTTACATTATACATAAATGTGTTAATAGTAACCTTGTATTTTTTTTTTTTTTTTGGCATTTATGTTCCTAATTAATTGATATAAATTTAAATAGACTAATGGGGTTGCTTTAGATAATAGATATGTTAAATAAGGCTACAAAAGAGTCGAGCTACTAGGGTTTAGCTCATTTTAGGTCCAGTTCAACTTGAGCTCAAGCTTAAAATGAAACTCGTTTAGTTAAACGAGCTAAACCCAAACTTTTCTTTAAGCTCCCAAACTCATGAAATAATTTTTTTATGATAATATTATATTTTATATATTATTATTTGTTTTAATATATTAATATAATATTATATACAATTATTCATATTAATATACTATTATAAATACAATTATTTATGTAAACAAACCCAAGCTTAGGCTCGTTAAGCTAAATATGCCTATGACCCAAGCTTAGACTATCAGATCCTTAACAAGCTTAGGCTCAAGCCTATACATCAGGCTCATTAAATGCTCAATTTGGCTTGAGTTCATTAATTTGTTAAACAAGTCAAGCCTGAGCCCTCAAAAGCTCAGCTCGACCTAGTATGTTTACAACCCTCATGTTAAACATGACTAGAACATAATGGTGACAAGAGTAAGGAATGAAAGAAATTAGGTCTTAAGGACTTTGATAAGCAACTAATGATTTTAAGTAACCAATTATGGATTAATTAAGAGTTGGTTAATTAAAAATATATCACTAATGAGTTGGGTTTTCTAGCCCATAAACCAACTTGAGCCTAAATACATAATTGGATAACTTGGCTATCTTAAAACAAGTGACATGGATATTTAGAAAGATGCTTACCCCTAAATTAATGACTTAATGTAAGCAAATGAGTTAAATCTTAAACAAAGGATCCATGAACCTATGGATCTTAATCCCAACAACTACAACAAAACAAGAAATGAAATGGTGAATTGTTTATTGATATAATAGGAGCCACCCGATATGAACTCTTGGACTTATGAATCGATATTTATTGGTTTGAGCTTCTTAGATAAAGAATTTAGGCATCTTGATCAAGTATGCAATTATTATATGTTGATTCCTCAAATTGAGATTAAAATTAAACTAATACTAAATATAGAGTAATTAATTGTGTGTTGCTTGCTATTGGATTTGAGATTAATAATGAAGAGTAGGTACATAGTTGGCATGAATATGGTCTTAGTAAGTGAGTGTTTTATGGCTGGAATATGAATTTTGAGAATTTTATTTTTGAAATTTATTTGTAATTTTATGGATGTTATAGTTAAGCACTTATCAACTTTTTTATACTCATATTTTTCAAAGGAATTTTAGGTAATAAGTTTTGATTGTGAGCTGAGCTCACGAGATGAGGCTCATGTTTGACCCTATTGATAAATAAATTCATTTTAAGGAAATTGTCAATTGTTATATGTTATTTATTGATTTTTGTAAACAACTAAATCAAAGAAAAAAGGCGGTGCTCTAGTGAAATTTATGTAAAAGTTAATAATGATTACTTAATTAAAATCTAATTAGAAACTTGTCACATTCTATCTTACTTCAGACACAAGCACATCACATTTCTACACTACACACTGACAACATACTTTGTTGGATAATACACAAACATGACATCAACATATTGCTAAATGCTAGAACTTGTTACAAACTACTTATATTATCTACTATTCCATAACACTACTCTCCTCCCCCCTCCCCCTTGGAAATTGCACGTGACCTCATGTGCAAATATGGGTTCCCACTCATTGGCTCCCTCATGGCTGCTACTATGTTGGTTGTGCTCTTCTTGATTCTCCATCATCTCTAAGAGCATAATATTTTGCATTTGTGTCCCACTATATAGAGTTTGTCACAATTAAAAAAAAAACCTTAGTTCTTCTTTCTTTCATTTTAGTATGGCCTAATGTGCAAACATGAGGTGTTCAAGTTGATCTTGAAGTAGGATTATTTGCTTCCTTATTGCTACATACATCTTCTCCAACTTGAATTTTGCATTTTTAATAAAGACATGTTAATGCCACTACGTGCAAATATAGGTTCCCACTCCATTGGCTCCCTCATGGCTGCTACTAGGTTGGTTATGCTCTTCTTGATTCTCTAGAATCTCTATCCACCATAATATTTTGCATATGTGTCCCACTATAAAGAGTTTGTAACAATTAAAACAAAGACCCTTAGCTCTTCTTCTTTTATTTCAGTGTGGCCTAATTTTCAAATGTGAGATGTTCGAGTTGATCCTAAAGTAGGATTATTTGCTTCCTTATTGTTGCATGCATCTTCCCCAACTTGAATTTGGTATCTTTAGTAATGGCATTACATGCCATTACATGTGTGATGTCATTGAGGTGATGTAAATTGACTTCAACAACATAGTCCCCTTTAGTGCACTGAATCAAGATTACCACCTCTCTTGGTTTAACATTAAGGACACTTGAACTTTCATTGATTATTTTTATAAATCAAGTTTGCCTTAGTTTTAGATAGTTCCCCTAATTTATTGCTTCTTAAGGGAGGTCCAAATCACAAGTTACACAATGATATGAATTATTCTCGACTTAATTCAAGCTTTTAGTGCTCCAACTTAAGGAACCAAAGTTGAGCAACCTCCACTCCATGTGGAAAGCCACGAACTCTATTTTCTCTTTTTCCACAATTTTCTAATGCTTGAAAAATTGTTCATAGTGGTTAAACCAACCTAAAGGATCATTGTTTCCTCATTTAGGAAAATCTAACCTTGAAAACTTTAGAGTAATCCTTACTCTTCCCTGGTGTTCACTGCTGCTTTGGTTACGGTGGACAATAATTTCATCTAGTCATCTCACTTGGATGTGCTGCTTAGATGCATGTCATGCAAGGCTTGTTATCTACAATGCCATTTGTTCCTGTATCAAAAATATGTTTGATCTTCCTTATACATCATCTTAAAGGCTTAAAAATAGCTGCTATAACTGTTTCGGTTCTTCCATTAAATACAGCTCTAATATCAAATTTTATAGGACCTGCTTCCAACTGCATAATAAGGCAACTTAGAGTAAAATCTTCACTAGAAATATCCTTACCCTCATTTACTTTTCTTTAAAAGTTGTCTTTTTCGTATTTAGAGATGCTTGAAAGGGACCCTAGATCTCATAAAAGTAATTGAAAGCTAGGATTCTTTGAGAGGCATATATCTCATAAAAATGGGAACTTATTTTTGAGAAAATCCAAACTCAATGTTTCTTCTGTCGTTGCTAAACTGAATTCTCTATTTTTTAACACATAAGAGATGCACCGATAACTATCTTTTTGCGGCCATTCCATCACCAACCGCTAGCACTAAAGGAGGCCAGGCCTTGTCATATTCAGACACAAAAGCATCACAATTCTACGGTACACACTAACAACAAACTATTGTTGTATGATACAACACAAAAATGACATCATCAACATTGCAAAGTGTTGCAATTTGTGACAAACTGCTTCTATTATTATTCTGCTATTCCCTAACAATGTTATACATTGCCCTTGCCCATCATAATCTCTTGCATAACCATGTCATTAGACCAAATCTCCTATCCAGGAAAGCACGCATTATTCCTCGTTAAATATTCATATATGACAGCTAACAAACCTTTATTTTTTAACAGCTCTTCTTCTTACATGTACATCATGACTAAATTCTACAAAATTAAGTAAAGAAACTAAAAAAAGGATATACCTACCAAAAGAAGAAGAAGAAGGAAAATAAAAATAAAAAGAAAGAAAGAGAGGTAGTGTTCATCTGCTATCTCTCACTATCAATTCAGCAGCAGCACCCATTGTCCCAAACCCACCTGCCCCTAGCAATGCAAGAGCAAGTTTATCTTCATTCCACTGCCTTAGCCCTCTACTCAATCTCTTCAACACATCAACATTGACCTCCAATACCCAGTTTGGAGTACAACCCACCATTAGGCTCACAAACCCAGATACATAGGCACGCCACATGGCCCAATCACAGCCAAGAGATATCTTCCCATCAAGGACACTCGCCATGAATTCCATGTGGGCACCAAGGATTCTCGGTCTCCGCTTAGAGGCAGATGTCAATGAGTCAACACCCCATGTGAAACCTCCACAAAGTACCGTGAAATATGCTAAAGCATAACCCCCTAGCATAGCAACTATACCATCTGATCCTTCTTTCTTCCCTGACCGATGAACAGATATAAACCATGAAGGTAATCTCCTTCATCAATGACTGAACAAGACACAGGCCACCTGATAAACTCACTAAAGTGGCTGCAAGAGAGGCCACGACTTTCACCCGTGTCATCGCAGATGCGAGTGAAACACATCCATATCTTTTACCATTCTTGATCGTCTTAAGTTTCTCCATTTTCTCCCTTGAAAGACCATTACATGCTATTTCCTTCACAGAGTACATTAAAAGAGAAACAATCTCTTCAGTGATAAACACAATATCATTTATGGATCTATATACACGTAAATAGAGGATCCCTGGAGCCACTGGAGACATAACCCCCCGAAAGTGAGATCCAAATCCATGTCCAAGAAGAGATCCAATGCTCCCAGTACTGGATATAGGCGTGCCATTGAGCCCAAGTGTAGTAAGGAAACAGCTTTTGAGAAGTTGCACCACAGCATCACGGTTATGAAGAAACACAGTACGTGATGCAGAAAAAATAAGAAAATCACTCCACCGTTTAGCCTTTTGGGTCCATAATGAAGCCACTATAGGCATGCAGGGCCAAGGGCAACCTGCTGCCAGACACTCCAAAGCGAGACCAGCCAAATGTAAGAAACGTTCTGAGGCTTTGTCCATTTTATAGGTAATTGTGAGGCTCACAAATGCAGCTAGGGGCAACGGAAGAGTGGCTGGAGCTGTTATTTCTACAAGAATGATGAGACTGTCATGTTTTTGCAGTCAATGCATAAACATAAAAGGGCAGAAGTGCATATTAAAGAGAGAGGTGTGGAAGATATTCAGTAGAACCTACAAGTCAAAATAAAGCCATGTAGCAAGCGAAATAAAAAACTAGAGAAAGACTGGATTGGGCTGTAAAAATGGAAAGGAAAAAAAAAAAAAAGTACAGTATCAACTGTGGCAAAGCATTACCGGCAGCAAGGCTCGGTACTTGACTCCAGTAGCTGCAATAATCCTTTTTATTTGTTCCTCCACATTGGCAAGATTTGCTGCAGGGCTTGGCCAATCTGTTCCATTCATGAATACAGGTTTCCAAATACTTCGTGTTACTTCCGCTGAAAAGTAACTTATGATGGTAGCCAAAGATGCAGGGAGAAAGTCAGCCAGATCTTTGAGCCCTGAAAGCACATTAAATATTATGGATTTTATTTCCCTTTCATGATTAGTACTATACCTGAACATCATAAATATGAAAAGAAAAAAATATAAATGCAAATAAGTACTACAAATAGTCTTGAAATTATTAAAATGTGTAAAAGGCACCTGTAGCCAGTTCACGAGGGGACAGCGTTCCATGAGCACATGCTGTTAAGGCAGCATCCACCACAAAAGGCACTGCCTCCAGAATGTCCCATGCAGGCAATTTGGGTCTTAAAGTGCTGTCATCATTTCTATTTCCAGACGAACTGCTACTTGCCGAATTAACAGAAGTTATTGAATTGCTTGCTTCGTTAAGTTTACGGAACATCATACTTAGAAGCCCCTCCACATTTTGATGAACTGGGCTTCCAGGAACAAGACCAGAAAGGGTAGAAGCTATACAGGCCTGATGTTGCCGATACCAAACTTTTAACTTCGGAAACGAGTCCACAAAAATGGGCTGCTGGGATGCTGACGAAGCAACGGCATATAGTCTCCTTTTCAGCCGATCCTTATGGAGGCTTCCAGAAGAGAGGAGATGGGAATTTCGCACCAATAGGAGGTATTCTGGTGTCAACTGGGAGGCAACTGTTGGTACATCTCCAACTCCATGCTCAAATGGAGGATGATTAAACCTCCATAGTTTTAATAGAAGAGTAAACGCATTTGAAAATACAGCATGGGCAGAAATTTCCTCTCCTGTTGTGAGAGTCCACGAACAGTTTGGCACACAGGACCCAAAAACCTCACATATAGGCATCAGGGAACATGCGAGTTGAGGTGCCTGGGAATACCAATTTTAATTTAACCCAAAAAAAAAAAAAAAAAAAAAAACCATTAGTGACCCAAATAGGTGCTCGTTTGGTATTTATTAACTGAAAAAATTTTAGCGTACTACCACAAAGCCCAATCACTAAAGGACCGAATTAACACAATCAAAAAGAGATTTTCTTTATTCATCTAGATTCTAGAGGAAACTTGAATAATGAGAAGCAGGGCTTACCAAACCATGTAATGAGAAAATCTGTACACAATCAACTGATCCTATTCCAACTATAAGTACATTCAGCATTGGAGCATATTCTATCAAATGACTGTCACTCCCAGAATAATTTGCAGGTACAGGAGGAAAAGCAATCTAGTAATGAAAGAGACTGTATGTTCCTGCAGGTAAAGTAGAACATTAACAAGGTTAGATTTAACATTAGGTAATACTTATATTCTATAGCTTGCTATCCATACAGAAACCTATAGATCAGGAAAAAGATTATCTTGCAATCATTCCCCTAAATTCTATCCTAAAGTGGGGGCTTCAATATAAGGCTTCCATGAAAGCACACCTGTACATTCCAACCCCGGAGCAACGATGCTCCACAAAGAACAGTCGCAGCTGCTATTTTCTCCTCCTCAGATCCTTTAACTGCAACCTCGGACACTTTCTCGAGCTCTGCTAAACTTCCATCAAACCCATGAGCTTAAATTCAGTCCTTTACCATTGGATTAATTTAGAAAAAACATCATCTGATCTACCTGACTTCAGGAAAGAAAATTAAATAACTGGAGACCATACCTTACTAGAGACTAATAAGAAAATCAAGGGATCCATGTAGGAAATGAGCATATGACTAGAGTTTATTAGAACGCTCATAAAACTGTAGCTTTTGAGGAAGCTCATGATAGCAGTAGACCAACAAAGAAAGTAAAACAAATATATACGAGTGTGTTTGGTTCGTCGGTTTGACATCGGGTTGACATCTATTTCATGTCTGTTTCAATCAAACTATTTGTCAAAAACAGATAACTCATGAAAAGCAAACATTTTACTCATAAACAGTCCATATAGATTAGATATAAATAAGATACAGACGAAAAGTAGATCCTCCAAATAGACCAATATACATACATACACACACACTTGCTCATAAATTGTAGCTTTTGAGGAAGCTAACAATAGCAGTATACCAACAAAGTAAAAACAATATATATATATATAAAATAGCCCATCAGGTTCTTCCTCGTGAATATGTGGTGACAACATCTAGGTACTTTTCGTTTATTCTGAAACATTTCCTCAACCTCTTACATGTTTCCAAATCTTTAAATAGATATATCAATAACATCACATGGTGGACCATGACAATGGAAATTACCCAAATGCGATTTCATCAAAACGTTCATAGGAACGAAGCTACTCTGGTATAACAGGATATTATTTTCAGAAGGACTTGTATACATACCTTGATGCTGGACTTGAAACTAAAGCATTTATCATTGCTGGGGTAAGAGGTGCTCCTTTCATAAAGGAAGACCAACTGGGAACTTGGGGAGGAACATTTGGAGGTATTTGCTTAATATGTCCATTTACGTAACCTGGCCACAGATACGCTGATGTATCTAGTAAATTTCTTGTTATACAGGCCTCAACTATTAGGTGGCGCATGTTTCCAGCTGCATATATATAAAGCATAAATCTGACATCAGTAAACCTTGATGGGACATTCAAATGCTGACAGTGGAGGACGTGCCTATACTGACATTTTTACTTTCCTAATATGTACATGGGTTTACATTGAAACTTGTGCATCGCTTTGTATATGAAACTCTTATCCTTGGTCAGATTATTGCCAAGACCGAGTCTGCACCAAAATCAATCTGCTTACTGAAAAATAGCATCTCTCATTTCTCAGATAAATGAGTTTTATGAAGGAATTATCGGTCCCTTTTTGGTTTTGGGTATTGAATTATTGGTGTTTTCAAACATATGAATATGCAAATTTCTTCCTATTAAAGAAAGTTAAGAATTAACTTATAGGAAAATGCATCTTACATTTCATAGTATTATCTACTAAATTCCACTTTCCTTTAATATTAACTAAAGGTACAGGGCACACCCTATTGGTGAATCAATCTTCAAGGGCAGTAGTTGCTCATGCTACCAAAGAGAACCCTGAAAGTAGAAATATGAGTTGTGAAACATGATGCTACTTACAACAATTTATTGGCATGTCTTTCACACTTATGCATTCAAAGTATGAGTTCCCAACATTTATGCCCGAGAGAAACAACATGGCCTTTGCCGCAGCCTGATTGGCTGCTGAGATGACAAACTGGGGCGGAGTCAGTAAGCTTTGATAATCACCCAATATCTGTAAGCTAGACACTAGATCATCTCGTCGACACCCTGCCAGTTTTGGCTCTTTCCAGGTCTCATTGGATGCATCCTCTCTTTCACCAGACAATGCATTTTCCTCCTCATCTATAAGCTCAGCAATTACAAGGGGAGTGATAGATAGCAACATGCAAAGACGTGTGTCTAGCTGAGGAATTGGACCTTCAATAGGATCTCTCTCCTGCAAGCAATTATGGAACAGAAGACATTAAATCAGGTTTAAGACAATTCATTATTAGGAGAATGTAAATGACTGGCATAATGTAGGTTAGATTCTTTATGAGATTAACAATTTTACAACTGATATGTGCATTAAAGGAGAATTTTAAGGGGGAAAAAAAGAGTAATGATTGAAACAACATCAACCCTTTGCACAAGCCGAAGAGCTGCTATCCAAAGACACCGGAAAGTATCATGCCACGCAGCTCCATTAATTGCTTGTAGAGTTTTAACCAAACCTGGAGAAAGCAAAAGCTTCATTTTATTATTAATTAGTTACTCTAAAGAAACTGAACTAATTAGATAATACTTATAAAAATAAATTGAAAAAAAAAAAAAGGATAGAGAGCGACACATAAAGCTTAAGAATATTACATACCAGTTATAATTTCAATAGCGCCGGTTGCATTAACTTGATATCCATCCATAGCATCTTCCAATACCAGGTCAAGAGGGAGCCAAAGATCAGAACAGCTAGCATGAGAAATAAGAGATCCAAATGCCATAACTGCATGGAACTTCTCATGTGATGTCGTTTTGCACTCTTGAGATGAGATGATAAGAGCGTCTGAGGTAAGCTTATGGAGGGCATCTGGAGTAATGGAGTTTGAATTTCTCAATGCTGAAGAGTTTGTTTCAAGCAATTGTAGTCGTTGAACAAAATCTGCCCAATGCAAAGGCCTGCAACAGTTCAAGCACAAATTTGAAGTAGAAAGAACCATCAAGAGAAAAAAACAACAAAGCCGATGGAAGTGAATCACATACAAGTTCTGGCGGATCAGGTATATAATTTTTGAAGTTACTCTGTTTAGTAGAAAATTTCCAATTAACTCTATTGCTACTGTAGTATTGGCATTCAGCAACTTCCCATTTTCATTCCACTTATCATCAAAACTACCATAACCATCTATCTCCATTTCCTCTGATTGGATTGCCCACTTGGATTTCTTTTCTGGGATGAGCTCTAGCAATCCTTCATCATCTAAAGATGCATCCAATAACTGCCAAACAGCAGCAAAGATGAAACCAACCATAATAGTTCCACCTTCGCATTGTGGCAAACCAAATATCTGGGAAAGCATCAAGACAGAATCTATCGACTCCATAACCCTGCATTGAGAAACAGGATGAATTGCATTCACTTAACCAATGGTTATAATTTGAGAAAATTTGTAACCTAAGATGTACTTAGAACAAAAAGTTAAATAAGAATCCCATCCCCCTGCTTGGCAAGTTGAACCCCCATTTCAAATACTTTTCTTTCCATGCATTCTAAATTTTTCAGCAAAGACAATAGATGCATATTGATTAGAGAAAATTAACCTGACCTAACTCTAAACTAGCTTGTTGTCATAATAAGCAATATATTCAAGATGTTCCAACGATGAACAATAACAAGCAATGACCACTTACTTCTGATAATTTGGCGTGTCAAATTGACATGCAAGGTTGAGAGCATGTCTCTTCAGAAGTTCCATGTAAAGCCTATAAGCTGCTGGATGGGATCGCCTGCATGGAATAACCCTGCAGAGATAACAGAATGTGATAAGAGACAACAAAATGACATTGCCAATCTACAAAGGGTAACCAAGATCAAATGCCATGATTCTTTTGATGACATCAGTTACAATCTGAGTTTTTAAATGAGCATCATGGTTATGTGATAAAAAACAACGTATAATGGCCTGGCCCAAGGTCAATGCATTGAGCTGAAAAAAAAATTAGTAAGCGGACAAGTAGATGCAGCAATGGTAAAAACAGACTCTACTTTCACGTTTGCTAATTTGGACTTCTATCATCAACATGCCAATCATTTAACTCCAGTTTGTCACGGCTCCCCACCAGCTATTAAAGAAGTCAACAATGATGATTCTGAATCTCAGTAAATTAAAAATCTTGGTTTTCAAAATCAAACCTTCCACAAGCACTTACTCGGGGACTTCTTTTAATCTTTTAAATAGATGAAATCACGCTGTTTGACTTTTTCACAACTAAAGCAGAATTGACCAACCAAGAACAAAGGATACGTAACATCTTCACCAAATTAAATTTCAAACGACTCACAGTGCTTCCACTCATCCAAGACCATAGAAGACAAGCCTACTTGCGTTTATTGCAATGCAACACACGAGACTGCATAAACTTGGAAATTTTATAGTAAAGGAATCTCCTATGGTTCTCAACCACTTCCGCAGCCTTGTTATCGAAATTCATATTAGAATGTAGGCAGTTCCGTTGCCAAATCCAAATTTAATCTCAAAGGTCAAAGATTTACATTACAGGGATGGATCACCCAGCAAGCAGGGGAAAAGGCAAACAAAAGCTTTCGGTTTCCATAAGTAGCGTAGGCTTCAAAACAACTAAACTCATCAAAAACTTACCAACAATAAATCCTTTGAAACTTTTTTCGACCACCCACCAATATAGAACCACAAGAAAAACAAATACAGAAATCACCAAGATCAGAAACGCAATAAACAAACCAAACCCAGATGAAAAACAAAAACAATTTGACAAAAAAAGACCCGCTATTCTCAAACCTCGTCCACTACACAACGATAATTAACCACGCAAAGACCCAACTTGAACTCATCATTATCAAAAACACATCAAATAAAACAAACCCAAATGAGACAAGCAACAAAAAAAATTTAAAAAAGAACATAAATATAAAAAGCCAAAAAAAAAAAAAAAGCACCAACCTTGTGGAAAGCAGGGCAACAGCAAGCAACGGAGGAACAATGTTCAACATCAAAGCTTTATCCAAAAACTTCCAAACTAAAGGATGGTTATTCTCCCAACAAATGTAATCAACCAAAACATTAGCAAGCTCTATACAAGGTAAATCCACATTAGAAGAAGACAAAGTAGAAGTTACTTGAATAGCCCAAAACAGAGGATCACTGCCCTTTTGTTGTGACAGTTTTGTTATGTCCAAAACGAGTCCCAAACACTCTTCTGAGGTGAAACCTCCATTTGGGAGCCAGATCAGCCGCACTTCTTCCAAACTTATTAAGTGGAACTGAAGAAGGACTATTTCTTGAGTTATTAGAGTTAGACGAAAGCGAAAAAGCCAAACGTTACTGTTTGGGGATGTATGTGGGAAGTGGATGTTTTTCTTTTCTGTTTTGAGTTTGGTGTAGGTTGGTGTGATAAGACAGAGTCAAAAGAAGTGGAGAGATAGGAGCCTAGTGGGAAATTAAATATATATATATATAATTTTTTTTGGGCAATCCGTAAAAAGCTTGGGCGATATATTATGTATGTATAATATGTATATGTATCGATATTATCTCAGATTCTTATTGCAAAATTTTGAAAACCATATTAAAAAATGGGTTAGTATTTTATCTTCTGTTTCGTAAAAAAATAAATAAATATAATTATTTTGCAGATCTAACAGTATAATTATAATTATTTTGCAAATCTATGTTTGAGTAGATGTCGTGGTTAGAAACGGTAGAAAGAATAGACCGGACGAATGTTTAGAATATCAAACTTAACTTACGGGGAGTGAGAGTCAATCATCATGAACTGAAATCGATCGAACCGGAATCGAAATCATCGATTTCAATTTTTAAAATTGAGAAATCAGAATTATATCCTACGATTTCGGTCTAGTTTCTTGAAACCGTCAGTTTCCTGCTCCGATTTTGAAATCACATAACTACTTTTTTTAAATTAAATTATTTAACCAAAATTTTTAAAAATTTATTTAGAATATATTTTTATATATATACACAAACATATTCAATATCAATTATAGTTAGTATTATAAGATTGTAAAATACTTTAAAAGATAAAAAAAATTATAATGCAAAAATAGTATCGCATTATTAAGAAAATAAATTTTACTTTTAAAAGAAGTTTATTTAAACTAATTATATGATTTTACGCTATGTTTATTTACGTTTTTGATAATAATATATTAAATATTATAAATAAGTAATAAATTTTACAATTTATAAGAAATAATTTAAATATTAATAATTATATATTTAATATCAGTTTTTTTTTCAATAAAACCGAGAGGAACCACCAATTTTATTGGTTTTAGGCTAAAGAACCATTTAGGAATCGTGAAACCAACGGTTCCATAACCAATTTTTGAATCAGCCAACTAGTTTGAATCTGATTGTAGAACCGCTGTGACAGTTTCAGTTCGAAACCAAATCATGTCTATGTCTGAGAATAGAGTCTGAAAATTGCTTGAGGTTGTCTTGAATGGTAAAATTACGAATTTGATTGTTGATTTTTTCCTTTTTTTCTTTTGGCATTACAACGGGTGGTGATTTGATCGATACTTCTCCCTTAAAAGACCAATCAAACAAGATGACACTATATTACAAAGTATTGGTATTTGATTGTCGAATTAAGTTGTGACGAACTTAATTTAAGTACGAAGAGACTCCATGCTAATAATTAAATCGATGAAGATTATGGCCGCTGCTAGGAAGGCGAATTTAATGGTAGATAGCTCGGTTAAATTCTCTGTTCCTCAAAAGAAAACTTCTCAAACTCTTTAAACTTACCTAAACTATTGTATATTTCTGCGGTCTGTCAACCGGATGTTGGTCCTATTTAATTATTAAAATAAATATAATTGATGTATTAAAATTTAAGCCGCCCAAAATTAATCTGGTTAGAAGACATCACGAAAACATAAAAATTTTCCTCATGGATACTGTTGTGAAAGAGCTTTCATAGTTTGCTTGTACTAGACATTTAACTCTTGAAGGAAATATGATCATTAATCTTTTTTTTTTTTTAATATTGTTTAAACTCTATCCGAGCTTCCCAAGTTATGATGGTGTTTCTGAAAAAATAATAATAATAATCACATTGAATTAAGTTATGTATAAATATTTTTTATTTAAAAAGAAAAAATATACATTTGAAACACCTAAATCAACCATTTGAGAGACAACTAATGCACTTCAAGTATGGAATAAGATAGAAATGAATTTCAATTTAGTAGAAATATAATAGAGTCGCAATAACTATTATATATATATGTGTATATATTATATCTCCTGCTCTTGATTGTATAAGCAATATTTTCAAAAAAAATAATAATTTTTGAAATAAACAATTGAATGGTAATTTATATATGTACATATATGAATTTGTATTCCTTATTTTGTACAATAACAATTCATTCTTAATAAAACACTGTAATAGTAACTTTATGTGCAATGAGAAGCTCGATTGTGAATTGGTATTTTTAATTTTTTTTCCTTTTACAAAATTAATATGGTTGGAAGGATTTTGAAGTAACGAATAGCAATAGATACAAAACAAGCACAGATAAATATATATATATATACATATATATGGATAATTAGAATAAAATTAAGAAATATAGAATTACCGCGATGTGTATATAAAATATTAAAAGAATCGTAACCCTCAAGGACCTCCCCCAGGTGCACCCCGCTCTACATGGTGCAATCGGACTAGACATTTCTCACTTGCAATTCTACACTTAAAGTCTCTCACGTACGACTAGGATTTAAGCCTTGTACTATGTGGTCGTGCAAATTGGAAAATTTAGGTGATTTTCTCAACTTCGATAGACTTTTAGACTCCCCTCATAACTAATTGAAAGACGGAAGGATAGGTAGCACTTTTACGTCGACTACTACTACTACTATTATTATATGGAGGAAGTTAAATATTATTTATCCATTTTTAAAAGGAAAAAAAAAAAAACTCTGATCAGAATTAATACTATTAAATCATGAAAGTTTTTGTCATCAACTTCCTCTATATGTGTGTGTGTGTAACATGGTAAGAGAATAACCCTTTTATGGAATAAGGTATTTGCACTAGGACATAAGGATAATTGTACTTAACACCACCTGTGGACTAAGTATTAATATTTTTTGCCAATACAATGGGAAAGAAGATTTCAATCTAATATCTTTTATTTAAAAGATCAAGAAATACATCATTAGATCATAAGATTATTGACAAACTAAGTATTAGTATTTAATAGCATGTTTTATAGCACATTAAAATAAGATCAGATTAGAATAAAACTGTAATTTTCAAATAGTCATTGTCCCATTATTGGTTGATGATAGACTAAGATTTAATGAATAGACATGGGGTTACAAGAGGAAATAGGAAAGGAAAAGAAAAGAAAAGGAACCGTTAGTCATTTGGTCATGAGAACAAATTGTCATTACTTATTCAATAACAATATTTTGCATTATGACTGCAAACTTGTGAAAAGAATGAGCTCAACTCAAAATTTCAATTTAATATGAACTTGATGTTAACTCAATATAGCAATAACCAAATTTGAACTCAATTCAATTAAACTTATTTAGAATTTCTTTTATTTTTTATTTTTACCATTGTTTAGATTTAATTTATCTAAAAATATAATTTATCGAAAATAAAATAGCATTAATATATCAACCCAACTCTTTTCTAGCTACATTTCCTCTATTAGACTAATAAGTTTATCATCTAAACTTGACTGACAGAAAAATCAAATAGCTTGAACCAAACTCCATTTGATTACTCTTGGGTTGAGCTTGAGTAAAATATAGCTTAATTTAATTAGTTTGCAAGTAGTTTAACTCATTTACACTCTATTCAAAATAATAATTATTCCATTAATCAAACACAATAATAGCCTCGGTGCCACATCTATTCATATATTCTTAATTATTCTCAAATTAAAATATGTCGCTTATTCTCACATAATGTCTAAAGTTGATTATTGTACATTGTTAAATTTTCTTTTCACTCTTTCTTTCTTTTTTTTTTTTTTAATTCAGCAGTTTTTTTATTTATTTTTATACGTTATGATTTAGCATCGAATTCTAGTAGATCTAGATGTGAAAATTAGAAAAGCTTCTAATATCAATAGTAGTTAATACTTTTAACATATATTATATTTGATCTATTTCATTTTAATCATGCACATAGCAAGTGTGCCGTGATTTAGCACTTAGTAGTATGTAGAAGAAATTACTTACTTATTTTGAAAACACGAGAATTCTTCTTGATTTTAAATCTTGCCAAAATAATGATCAGAAAACTCCGGGAAAGAATTAGTTATTGAAAACTCTACTTCATGATATGACAACCAGCAAAAATATTGTTTCCAAAACATTCATTAAAGTAAAATTCCAATCTTAAGATAACCTAATCAATCTCAATTAAGGAAATAATTGAAACATTAAACAACTATTTGATTAAATAGTATGGATAAATATTTGTTGTACTTTGTTGTCATATTGCTATCTCAGTAAGTAAAAACATGTCAGGTTTTATTAATTTGATTTTACTTAGTTTTCATCCAAATAATATTATTTAATTTATCAATATAATATAGATCTACATTAACAATCTTGTTTTAAAGCCAATGGTTAGTATCCTTATCCCCTATTGTGATAAGAAAAAAAAAACAACCTTAAAAAAAAACCTAGCATATTATTTCCTTTTCTTTGGCCCAAAAAAAAAAAAAAATTTGTTTTCTTTTCTTTTTGAATCAATTGGCAAATATGTATATAAGTTATTGTACCAAGAAGTCCCCGAGACAAACTTTAAGTACCGTCACGCCTAATAAGGGGGCCTAGTAAGATTGGCTTAAAGTCATCATACCATGTGTACACCTATAATATGAGAACCGTCTTACAAATCAGAGTTGCAAGACTCTACTTAGTGAAAATGGGTATACAAATCCGATTTTTTACATTCTATCAAGATTACAGAGAATCGGTATCCCCTACCAAATAGTGAAAATGGGATTTCAATTCTACAAATTGTAAAGTTTCAACTATTGGTACAAATTATTCAGAAATATATTCTAAGTTCACAGTAACATAGCCTTTTAACTTCCTGAAAGTCTGATAGAAAAGCACTCTTCACACATTCTTAGCCCAATCCCAGTCATCGTTGTTCCTATACAAAAAATCTTAGGGGGTGAGCAAACCATGGGCTCAATGAGTTCATTCCTTACTACTAACGGTCACATAAATTATCAAGCATTAATTAAACATTCATGCAAATCTATATATACACGATGTGAATGCATACGTGATGAATGCAAGCAACACATCTATGGAAGTCTAAAGCCATAAATGATGTAGATTTACACTGTTTACATATCAGTTATCTCCCATATTTATTTTACATGGGACACCTTGTTTTATTTTTAACGAGATTACCTAGTGGTTGCGTCCATCCAAACTTAATCAATGATTATATGTCATCGGTAAAAATGCAATATGTAAACCCCAAAAAATTTCATAATCCTTAAAAATAATTCTAGAAGTATAAATATCAAAAACCCGAAAAATCAACTTGAGATTAAAACTCAATTCTAGACCGAGTCAAATACGGGAAACGAAACCCTAAAACACGAACCAAGTTAAAACTTAATTCCAAATGAGAACAAAAACGAGTTTTCTCAATCTTGAGAAACAGGAACCCTTGAAACGAAATATAAAGTCTAACTACCGGTTTAATCAACGTCCGTACATCAATTAAATTACTTAACTGTCTTCTAACACGCAAATCAAGACAATATATCCAAATAACGATCAACAGCAAAATCTTAAAACCTTCGATAAATTTCAGAAATCACAAATTTCAAATTCTCACCAAAAGTCAAACTGAGTCAACTCATAACCCTAGACTCGGTTAAACGATTCCGAGAACTAAAAACTATTAAATAATCACAAATAAAATAAAATATAAATTTCGAGCTAGAAATATAAAACGATCAAAACTCAAAAATTATACGATCTTACAAATATCTCAACAAAATCGGAAATCAAAACGGAACCCTAAAAGTCAACAAGCCTACAACGAACCCTAGTGTTTAAGATCCGGCAATCCCGCGTTTTCAAACCCTAGAAAATGAATTAAGTTAATGACCTAGAATAGTTCGTAATAACATAGGATAACTAAAATATCAGATTCGCGAATTTTGAGTGACCTTCGACCAAACGGGATCGGTTCTCGAAAAGCGTGTCCCGGAGCTCGAAATATTAAAAATATTCCGTTTATACCAATAGACTCGTAAAAATACAAGGATTCCAAAAATATCAGTTTTAGAATTTTTCGGTAGCTAAAAATTACAGATATCGCATTATTACGCGTTTTTTATTACTATTACTTTAATTGTCTAGTCTACTATTCATAGTACTTTCTACTATTTATTACTATTCACCTATCTCTACTTTTTCTTATACCTATTTCTTACTACCTACATACCTATTTTCTTACTTTTTATATTTCCAATACACCTTTTATCAAATCATACCTTACATATTAATTATTTTCTTACAAATTTCACTCAAAAATCAACTCACACACTCTCCAATACCCCATGGCCGCGCAAATTGACCCTCCTCTTCTCTATTTTAATTTATTTTTCTTTTATTCAATTCACTCTTAATTCCTTCACAAAACTCTATAAATATACCACCTCTCCTCTTCTCATTTCTTCACACCTTTCTCAAGTAAAGAATTTATGCAAAAATTCTCTCTAAACACTCTCTCCATACTCTTACAAGAACTCTCTTCTTGTAAGAAGAAAATCTCTCCTACCAAAACTCTCTTTATGTAATACAACTACATCTCTCCATAACCACATAACCATACATTCACTACCATCTTCATACCTCTTACATACCTTAGGTAATATTTCTTCCATCTATTATTTATCCATGTCATGTAACTTAACATGACTATGTGTTGTTTTGAAACTCATATGAGTAGTAAAAGCAACAACATGTTCATGTTTTGTTCTTGTACATAAGCTTCCTATTTTATTATGTTGTTATTATTGTGATTATTTGCTTATATATATAGTATTATGTATATTATGTATATTATTAGAGCATATATTTTTATTTATTTATTTACATTCAAGTTATGCAATTTATTTATTTTATGTTATTAAGACTAGTCTTTCTAGTCTTAGACTTGTCCATATCAAGTCAAAACAATCTTTTATTTATTTCTTTAATCTTTCGGGACTAGTCCATTCTTAGTCCCGCCTTGATAAAGCTAAGGCTCCAATACTTGATCGGGATTCCTTGATGAAGCTAAGGTTCCAATGCTTGATATTTTATTTTTCTTGCTTACTATTATTTCTAGTATTTCCTTATGTTCTTATTTCTTTATATGCTCATGATACTTGCATTTACATAATGCTAATGTCTCAACTAAATCTAAATTTACTTTACTTAAATGAACTCAAAGCTAAGTTTTCAATCATATGATTTATCACAAAATCATGAAGTTATTATCAACAACATAGAAATGGAGTTTTCTCAACGTTTTTATAAATAACAAAGATAGATTTTCAAGGAATCATAAGAAATAAATATTTTCTTTGCATATTATGTTAACATAAGCTTTTAGTAATATAATATTAAAAGTCTTTACAAAAAGCTCAAGATTTAAACTCTTTTAAACTTCGAAATAAAACTAAGAAAACAAACTACTTTTCAAAGTTAAGATAAATTCATAAGGTGATGAACCCACTTAGGAAAAATAATGATTTTCAAATTTCTAAAAGAAGGAACTAATTTTCAAAGGAATATAAATGAGGTAAGATTTATAATAATGGATTTTATAAAAATGATTCTTTTCAAAAGAAATGAAAGAACAAGTTTTGGAAAGCAAAAGCTTATATTTTAGAAATGAATATAAGAAGACAAAATTCATTTTCTAAAACCATCCTAAATACAAAATTATAAAAAGGTTTTGAACAACCTAATATACTTTTGATAAAAATAGATCTTTTATCACTAGAAGCGAAATTTATGAAAAACTAAGGTTAAAGGAAAATTTACTTGTTTTGGAAAAAGGAATGAAGAAAATAAAAAGAATATACTCATTTATAACAACCTAGTAAAATAAAAGTTTCTTTAAATACTTGAAAAGAAAATTTTAAAGTTAAAGTTTAAATGAATTGTTTTATGAAATAAATTGTTGAGACACTACCATTAGGATTTTTGCATATAAAGTGAGCATACCTATATATTCAAAAGTGTTTATCAAATATATATTTATATTGTTACAAAAGATTTTTTTAAAATGAAGTTGAGTTAGAAAATGGATTTTTGCAAAAGTTTAGAAAATTCGTTTTAAATCTGTACCTAACGTTTTCGGAACCCAAATGACCTTTTATGACCAAGATAAGTTTAGAAATGGATAGAACTTTTCGAATAGGTAGAAAACGGTATATCATATGCGAAATTGGTCATTTTAAGTTGGAATTTTTCTTATACGATTTTACCGCGATTTTAAGTAAAGTTTAGAATCTCCAAGAATAGAAATTCATGAAAGACTTATCCCGGGTATTTCTTTTGTCTAGGTGACGAAGGATACGAGAATACCCTACCCAGGATTTCTACGACTAAGAAGATAGCGAAATGGACGAGTGAGTTATTCCTTCTAATTTCGTTACCTTGCTTGTGCTTGTAATGTAGTAGCATTAGTATACTAAGAAAAGATAAAAACGAATATATTTGGGGATTTCGGGATTATGCATATATATATGATTCTATTTTATGCGTGAATTGAGAATAAGAATATCGCAACTTCGATCTGCTTGTTTAAATAATTTTGTTTACTTACTTGTATGATTGTTTATTGTTGCTAAATTGATTGATCGCCCTAATAAACCTTAATAAGGTTTGACCTAAGAACAATAAAACGTTCACGCATAGCATCCATCGAGTCACATCTATTTCGGAAGGCTGCTACTCCTACGCGTAGAGTTGGATTGGCTGTGATCGTGCGGTGCCACGGGCCATGTTCCTTCCTGGAGAATCCAAATCGCTCGGGAAAGCGACTCTAGGTTCGGAGCCGAGCCAACCGAACGCTGTGGGTGAGGACCTGGGGACTAGCAGTAGAAGGTCGAGGACCTTCAACCCCGATTCCCTAACCTTTGATACGGAGGGGTAAATCCGTTCTATATATGGTTTCCGATGACTATATATATTCGCGTAATCATGTGATTGTTGCATTGTATGCATAGCATAGTGTGATTAAATAAACAAACTTGTTTGAAAATATGGTGCGAATGAAAAGGAATATCTCACTAAGCTAGTTGTAGCTTATACCCCTATAGATTTTGTTGAAACAGGTGTATTCGTGGATTAAATTTGAGGATCATGACATTAAGGAAGTCATGGACGATGATTAAGGATATGGAATCATATGAAGAAATTTTGTAAGGTTCTTTATATGTGATAACCTATATGATTAGGGACGTATATTTATTTGAAGATAATAAAGATGGACAGCCCAAGAATTACAATGAAATATGTTTTGATTTGTGATAAGTATTCTCTTTGCCTTGTTACTTATTTATTATCAATATAAATTGCGCTACTCCGATGCGTTCCCTTGGTTGTGATGTACGCCTTGTGCATGATATGGAAGCCTTTGCATGACTAAGGTAGTCATTCTTAGGCTTTAGTATTATGTACGGCGGACTGCCACGTTTAGGGTACTCCTCGGGGCGTGACACAATATTCCCTAACGTGTTCACATGATTTATGCTGGTTAATATTGATTAATGTATTTAAATCTGACCATCATCCTTCAATAGTGAAACAGACAAGTAAACCCCTAGTCATGCCACATCTACCACCTTTGGCAAGTGGAACCCCCTAATCAAGCAACATCCACCGCCACTTGACAAATGGATCCCCAATCAAGCAACATACACTATCAAAACAACTTACTCGGAAATGTCCCATATTTATTCATAAATTCTTTTGGTAAAACTCATTTAAGAGATAAATGACCTCAGCTTCTCTAAGTCATGGTCTTTTGAAAATATATTTCAAAAATACATTTAATTGCAAATCCAGGACATTACCTACACATGCGACGAATATATCCCATTTGTTTAGTCGAGTGATTAAACTTATTCATTTATTCAGGCAATCATGTAGATGATAGCATTCACAATAATCAGTCATTCATCAGACAAGCAATACAACCAATCATAACAGTAAGCAGTAGCAAACACAAGTAAAGAGGATATCATCAAAAATCCCTCACCTGTGCTGTCTTATTTACTTGATATGTCCTTCGAAAGTATTCGGAGTTTGAGAATGTTGGCTCAATATCTCCTATGAAATAAAATAACAATTGTTCATTGTAGTATTTATTGTTTTGTAATAAGTCCTAAAATTGGTTTGTACTAGTTTTAGTCATATTTTCTTATTTTTTATCTAAATTTAACTTATAGAATATTTTAATTCCTATTTTGCTTAATAATTTTATTGTTAAGCTTTTATTATTTATGTAGTCCTTTAGTAAGTCTATCCTAAGATAGTTGGTGTAATCCCCTAGATTTTATAATACAGTTTATGTTTGAACCCTAAACCAGAAATCAACTGGAAACCCTAAAATCATCAAATATATATCAAACTCTAGTAGATTTAGATCTAGCAATCCCATGCTCTTAACCCCTAAACAATAAAATTGAAATACTTGTGGACTATAGTTCTTAATAATATAAGGAAGCTTAAAAATATCAGATTCGATAATTTTTAGTGTCTTTCAGATCCGAACGGGATCAGTTTTCAAAAACCATGCCCTTGTACACCTTACGGTAAAAATATTCTGATAATATCAATAAACTCATAAAAATATAAGGATTTCAAAAATGTCAGTTTTATAATTTTTCGGTATCTAAAAATATTAGATATAGTCTAAATACGCGTATTTTTTTTACTATCAGTATTAATTTGTCTTATCTATTATTCATAATACTATTCTCACCATTCACCTATTTCTTTTCTACACCTATTCTTTACTTTTTACATTTCTGATACATCTTCGTTTACATCAAACCTTACAACTATTACTTTTAATTAACAAAAATACAGAACAAAATAAAACAAATATATACTCTCTCCCCCTCTAACCAAACAGGTGCCCACTTTCTCTCATTTACATCAATTTTATTTCTTTTTCAAATTATTTTATTCACACAATTTTTGCTCTTTAAAACTCTATAAATACACTATCTTCCTCCATTTTTTCATACATTTATTAACCATACCAAAACTCTCTCAAATTGACTCCCCAAATTCTCTCTCAAAAATCTCTCTTTTCTTTTCTTTTCTTTACTATCCATTTTCCTACACACTTTCTACATACAAACACTATCCAAAATCTCTCTTACACCACCACTTCTATATTCCTCCTTTAGGTAAATATTCTTACCTATATCTTTCAACCATTTATTTTTCATGTCATATAACTTAGCATGATTATGGTATGGTTTCTCAAAAACTCATAGAGTTGTAGAAGCAAAACATGTTCATGTTTTGTTCTTGCACATGCCAAGAATTCTGATTTTTATTATCTTGTTATTATTATGATGTTATATAATTATTGTTGTTATTATGCTTATAACTTAACCTTATATATATATATATATATATATATCTATATGCATATCTATATATTTTAGAGTCTAAATACTCGCTAACAAGCTTATTATTATTATTGCTTTTCTTTTTCTTTTTCTTTTTAGGACTAGTCTATTCTTACTCCCGATATGCCTTAATGAAACTAAGGCTCCTAATATTTGACTGGATTACCTTGATGAAGCTAAAGTTCCCAATACTTTACCTTATTATCTTGCTTGTTGCTTTGCTTCTTATCTTTTCTCGATATTTCCATCATTTCATATTACATGCTCATATACATACATTATCATAATGATATTATCTCAACAAAATTTAAAGTGTAATTTTCTTTAATAAAGGAAAATGAAACTAAACTCTATTAAAATATATAACTTTGTCTTTAAATCAAGATTTTATTACCAAATACATAGAAAAGTTATTTTACAACTTCTTTTCAAATCCATTAAGAGTTTCTTAAAAGATAAATTATCAAGGAATTTACTAACAAAGCTAAACTTTTCTTTTTGTTAAAATTCACATGAAGTTTATTAAAACTAGTGGTAATAGTTCTTTGATAAGCAAATTCTTCTTAAAAAGCTTACTTATAGAATTTTTATTAACTCCAAAATGAAAACCAAGCTAGACTAGTTTTTAAAGTTGAGATAAAATCAACTCACTAATTTATAAACTTACTTAGGAAAATAAAGGTTGTCAAGCTTCTAAATGATAAACCCATTTTCAAAAAGATAAGAATATAAACATAATAAGCTCAAAAACAATGGATATTATCAACAACTTAAGAAGATGAATTCTTTCCAAGTAAAATTCGGTAAAGAGACTAAAAAACCAAGTTTTAGAAATAATTGTTTTAGAAATAAAATTATTTCTTAAAGAAGTTAGGAAATAGAGTATAAGAGGAAAAAGACTTATTTATCAAAACCATTTTTTTAAAAGGAAAATATATATATACAACTCAAAATCATTATAAGTTATCAACAACTTAATAAAAACTTTGAAACTTCATTTTTAGCACAAAAAGCAAAATTTGTAGAAGATTAACGTTAAAGGAAAATTTATTTTTTTTTAGAAAAGAAATTGGGAAAAAAAAAAACAAAATAAGAATATACTTATTTAAAATAGCTTAAGAAATTAGGAAAAAAATAAAATAAATTGTTATATGAAAAAATCATCGTTGAGACAACACCATTAGAATTTTTGTATGCGATATGAGTCTATATATATATATACCCAAAGGATTTTTCAATTAGATACATATCTATATTTTTGCCAAAAGATTTTTGAACAAAGATGAGTTTGGAAAATTGTTTTACAAAGGCTGGGATTTTCATGGTAATTTTGTACCGTGTCTTTTAGAGACCCAAATGACCTTTTATTAAGAAAATAATCTTAGAAATGGATAGATCTTTCGAGTAGGTAGAAAACGGTACATAATATGCGAAATCCCAAGTTCAAATGAGCAAGTTATGGCCTTTTTAAGTTGGAATTTCACTCTATATAAATTTGATGAACTTAGTAGAGTGGAGGTGCAAGTTTAAGTAGAACTTCCAAGCAATACTCATTTTGGGTAATTCTTTTGTATAGGTGACATGGAGTCCGAACTACCTTACCCGGAGGATTACTTCGACTAAGAAGCTTCTGCTGCTATAGTCGAGTGAGTTTAAATTCTTGTATTTGTATTTATGTATTTGTTTGTAGTTTAGTGGCACTAGACTTTAGAAAAAGATAAAACACGATAGCGCATGTGCTTTACTTATATGATTAAAATTGTGATTAGTATATCGAGGTGGGAATTGTTAACTAATCATTGTATGATTTAGTATAGGAATGATTTGTCTATGAATTTTATTATCACTTATAAAATGACTAATATTATGCTATGATTATTTAAATAAATGATTCATACATGACACATAGTGAGTCACATTATATTCATTATACTACCCTTGGTGGGACAAGGCATAGTAATGAGGTTGAAGACCCAAAATATATTCTATGGCTTTAATTGCTCGTAATTAAACGGTGAGTGGGCACCCGAATTAACTACAATTTAGCAGTTGGTAGGAATCTGTATAAAAACTATAAAAACATCATTTGCAAACTATGGTCTTGTTGCCCAAAACACCTAACCACCGAATGGAGGCGTAAATCCATTCAAACATATCATTCCCAGAAAATCATATGTATTGTTTGTTCACATGATTGATTGCATCTCACATGTTTGATTAAATAACTTGATTGAATATTGGTTGTTGAGTACTTATGGAATTAATTCTCAATAAGAAAGAAGCACCCCCTTATAAATACCTTTTGCAACACCCAGATCTATGGTTGAAGCCTCGGGGTTATTTCTCTCAGGTACTACTTTTTTGACCTAAGGAGTTTTTGAAAGAAGTCAAAGATTAGATGTAGACTTAGACTTCTAAGTAAATCTCCATGTAATTATTTTGAATAGACTTTGATATATTATATCATTCAAGTTGGGAATGCCTCTTTAATATTTGTAAAACCTTTATATTTCCATATTTGAGATATTATGTTATGATTTCCATTCTTAAACTACTATATGAATGTCTTCTTAAACAACTTGTTTCAAAGTTGATCCTCTATGATCGTGAGTGTACACCTTACACTCGGTAGCGAAGCTTATGGGATGGCTAAGGATGTCATACTTAAGGTTTAATATTGAATGTAGCAAACTGTTACATTTAAAATACCCTTTGGGGTGTGACAATTGGTATCTACTACTTATTATTTATTTTCACTCTGGTTGTCTTATTCTTAGTTGACATATATATTTTACTTATGGTGTTTTCTTTATTCTAAATTTACTCAAGTTCCTTTTTTGTTAGTATCCATGTTAATTGTGAATTTTATTATTTTCTTTGTTTGTCAACCTTATCTGTCTTATGTTAATTGAAATTTCTATTTATACAGCTACATTTAATATTTAGTTCTTTAATTATTTTCCTAACATATTCGTCGTTTCTAAAGTTTAAAGGTATATCAATTATCTACTAAAATTAAATTTTATTTTATTTTTTATCGTTTAATTATAGAGTTTGTATTTAATAAATTAGATTTTGTTATTACCATCGTTTATTATTTTATATCGTTCTTTAGTTTGATGATCTTATGGTAACTGATACTTATTTTCTAACATTTAGTTTCATCTTGTTTCTCTTGATTTCATTTTATGTTATTATTTGTTATTTTTAGGAATCACATTATTCGAGATTTAACTTATTCTAATTCTCTTATTATATATTTTTTTTCTATATAAAATAACAATTGAACAATTATCATTACCTAATTATTTTGTTTAATTAGCTAAAGTGTCTTTTAGTTATAAATGGTTGTTAAAATATAACACTTATAAATAGTTAAGCTTGTTAATTTTAAAATTATTTATAAAATTTTATCTTCAGTTATTATTATTATATTATTATTATTATTATTATTATTATTATTATTATTATTATGAATAAATTCGTTCCAGGAGAAATTTTACATGTACGCTGGCTACAACGCTATTGGCATTGAACTCTATATTACCGGCATTCGTGTAAAATTTACACGTTCTAGTTCCAAAGAACGCTGGCTTTCAAGGCCGCCAACGTTACAACGTACACCACCTGTGTATAAATTTACACTACCGACGTTCGTTCAATTTTAAGTGTTTTAAAAAATTACGTAACTTCTGTTCCAACATATGCCAACTCAACACCATCAGCCTATCTACGTATGCCATCGGCATTGGCCACGTACATTGCCGGCGTATGGCCGGTGTTGGCACTGTTCATCATCTTCTCCATTTTTCTCTTATTCGAAGTTCAATTTTCTTATATTATATATGTATTATACTTGTGTTTAAATTACTTCTAAGTGTTTTTACATGCTTCACAAGCATTAAACGTGATATATCTCTATCTATATCATCTAAAAATCATTCTACACATAATTCTTTATTGTTTCTATATATGTAATAAATATAACTATGGTTTGAAGTGAATATACCTTATTTGAGCTTATGGGATGATGAGATACTTTTTCCCTTGGTTTGACCCAATCCTAAGATTAGTATAACATTAGTTAAATCAATGTTTTGTGTGATTACTAGCTAAAAATGAATTTAACTTACCTTTGTTTCTTGTTTCCTAAGCTTGATTGATGTCTTGATAGAATTATTTATGGAGATAAGTTTGTGTGTTTTGAGTTAATTTCTATTGCTGTTTTGAACCGGTTTGGTGTTTGGGGTGTGTGAATGATTTTGTTTGTTATCATTAAGAGATATAAATATAGCAAATCAAGGCAGCTGTTTCATCATTTCCAGCTAAGAGGAGAGATGATTTCTCGACTGAAAATTTATTTGTCTTGCATGATTTCTTAATGCATTAATTGAGCTATCCATATGGCCAACTTTGATTGGCTTTGCATGTTGAAATGTTTGACTTTAATGTATGTTATTGGAGCAAATTGTATGAAGTTTTCGGCTAGGGAAAATCCATGAAATCTCAACCATAAATTCTTTGCCAAATTGCATCGAAAAAGAAGGGAAAATATTATAATATTCTTTAGTTAATTATTTAGCTTAGTTTTAGGGTAGTTTATTAAGTTAAATGGGTACAAATATGTCAATTATTTGAGAGTTCTATCTCTAGAATTTCATATAAAGTTTCTACAAATTTTCTAGGTTACTTTGGAGTTCAATTTTGAGTTTAAAGTTTACACAATTAATATTTTATGGGTCTGGTAAGCTAAGTTAGGATTTTAGTTCCTATAGGCTTAGAATTTCCTAACTAGAACAATAGTGCGATCTAAATATTTTTTTGAAGTCTAGATTATTAGTTATAAATTTGTTTTCGTACTTATCGTGTATTTATAATACTGGTGGTTCATCTTTTAGTTATTATTTTATAATTAATAGGTTCTATAAAGAAGTTTTCTTTTATTGATTTTAAAATGTAGAGTTATTTTTTTTTTTACTATATCTTGAGTTTATTACGACTATCCTACCATCTCGCAAAAGAAGCATCATAACATAATACTAGATCTGACTCTATTGGCTAAGGTATAGGTATCCCTTGCCCTTCTCCTTGGGGCTAAGCTAGGGATATTCATCTCTATCATCAAAATCACTGTCACTACTATCTATCCTAATAGCTCTTCTCCCTAGTGGTGCCAAAGTCAAATATATCATCTCTAACTAGATGCCTCTAATAGCTGTCCTCTACTCACCTCTAGTGACAGGTAAAGGCTCGTCCTCCACTATCCAACCTCTATGAGGAGTCCCAAGCAATTTTATAATTGTAGTTTGGAACATATTTTTCAACTTGAATTCTTCTACTTTTTCATTCTTTCTCATCTAAAAAAGCTATTATGGCACTCTTCTTATGGACTGTAGACTGGATTGATACTTGTTTCCTCTTAACAGAAAGCTTAGTAGAACATTGAAACTCACCTCCCTCTTGAGGAATAATGCATGGTTTATCCATCAAAACATCTATAGGGAAATTGCATCTAATCACATGTGCCAACATCCAATCGTCATCATACGCAATATTTTCTCTTACCAGGGTATGATCATCCCTGATTTCATGACCATAATTCCTCTCATCTCCAATGGATATCCAAACCCTGAAATTTGGAGGATCTAGCTCACTAATCTTGATGACACTATGAAAGCTATGTTGTCAATTTCAAGACCTCCTCCCCTTTGGATTATCAGTCTCTCAAATCTACAAATGGTTTCTATAGCTGACTCGTTATTACGAAAGGCTCTTTCCAATAAGAATAACCATTCTTTGAATAAAGGCTGTAGACCTCTTTTTCAAGTGCTAAGGATCTCATCCAGTGTCTTGGTAATCCGTACAATGATAAGTTTCTACTAAGACTCTCAATCTGCACCTATAATCAATCAGAGTCTCCTCTTCCTACATACTAAATATCATCCACTAGATGTTGCATAACACAAGATTAGGCTGCAAACAACAAAATTTGCATGACTGATAATAATCACACAGATTTTATTTCTAATTGTGCATCTATCACTACCCATAACTACCCAACTAGTACTAAAGGGTCCTAATTGGATCTATACTTATACTATCACCACTACATTTACCAATTTATTTTCTTGCTTATATTTATCTTGCTTATACCGGTAACCACGCCTTGATACCAACATAAAACGGTCACGCCTCGAGGGTACCCTAATAGTAATATACAAGCCACACTTGTACAATATTACTAGTTGACCTTCAGAGAATGACATATTTTCAAACAACGAGATCTTTTAGTCACATCGATAACAAATGATAAATACAAATAAGAAATAAATTAGTAAAATAACTGTCATCATAAGTCTCCATTAACATAATATTACAAATCATATTCCTATTCTATATGTCTCCAAATACATAAACCAGTATTCAAATATTATCTAAGTAATAACTAGAAATAAAAGTAGATATCATAATCCAAAGATCTCGTATCCTTCTAGCTATTAAATCCTTACTAGAGCCATGCTCTTGGAAGTAATCAGCCAAAGCCATAGAATTAACCTAAAAGGTCTTTAGGAGTGTGAGCGAAACCACCAGCTTAGTGAATAACTAGACATATTACACATCAAGCAAGATTATTAATAAATCATATGAAATGCAACAATCAAACATATGCATAGTTACAAGCTTGGATAATCTAGAATCCAAATAGGAAAAAGATTTACGCCCTCTTTTTAGGATTAAAAAACAATTACTTTTATGACCCACCTGCCCAGGAGAGACTAAGTATGTAGGAAAATCAATTATTTCTCGTCTTAAGATTATCACTTTTAATTTAATGGCATTTTAACTGACTATTTCCTGCATCAATCCTTAAAAACTCCCTAAGTATTAATCATTTCAAAGTGATACCACGGGTGGCTTTCTTCGTTGCCACTTAGTTCCCGTAGAATCGACAGAATAAAGAAAACCTTGGAAGAACTAATAGTTTAGAAAAACCAAGCATTAATAGAGAACTAAAATATTAATACGTAGCAGGCTGCCACCTTTTTGAATATGCAATAATTGCAGTACGGGCAATGCATGGCCAAGTTATTTAAAATGCCAATAATATTTACTCAGGTATATGGTGATCATACATTACACACATTAATCAATATGCTCAAACAATTATGTTATCACTTCCATTAACTTGTCTTGGCATTATAAACAACCAATTCCAGTCACAAATCCTTCTCATGATGCTCTACACAACAATTGTATTATTATCTTTGCATTACATATGCCACTAATTACAAACACAAATAATATAATAGATATGAGTTACTCACTTACTCTTATTGGTTAATTGTAATAATCCACAAGGAAGTCCTTAAGGGTATCAAGTTCAACTATTTAGATCAATAAAAATATTTATCAATAAGGCATAAATTATATAACTAAACTCCTATAAGTGTCTAAGTGTCCTATATTGGTATTTAATTTAATTTATATTACTATATTGGTCTTTTAATGGTCTTATGGTAACAATTATCATTTAATATTTTATTTTCATTTTGCTTTTCTTGATCTTATTTAATATTTTTATTTTTATTGGGTGGTGATAGAGTTTGTATTTAATAGTTCAATATTTTATCATCACTATTATTATTACTTTTCTATCGTTCCTTAGTTGACCTACTATGGTAACTAATATTTATTTTCTATCATTTAGTTTCGTGGTATTTTTCTTGATTTTTGTTCTTGTTATTATCTGTTATTTATGCGTATCATATTATTTGAAATTTTAGCTCATTTTAAATTTCCATTCTTATATATTTTTCTATATATGACGAGTATTAAATAATTATCATATCCTATAATATTCATATTTTCTAATAGTTTTTAGAGTTCAACACTTCATAAATATTAAACCTATTATTCACAAAATATTTGTACTTATTTATTTATTAAATCTATTATGTTTTTCTTTATTATATATATATATATATGTTTATTATTATATATATTCTGTTTTGCATAAAACAGACTTCGTTCAAGGAGCTTATGCATGTACACCGGCATTCTATGTCATCGCGTTTATTCCCACGATGCTGATGTTCATTTTATTTTTACACGTCTTAGGTTCTAGTGTACATTGGCTTCAAAGGCCGCCAGTGTACAACATACGCAGGCTCCAACACCATCAGCATGGAGCTTTGAATTGCCGACGTTTATTTATATTACATAAAAATAATATTACGTAGCTTCTGTTCCCAGTGTAAGCCCTCTCAACACCACTGCTGTAAGCTCCTAGATTTTTTCGATAAATGTAGTAAACCTAGAACCGGAAGTTAAACCGAAACCCTAAAGTTAACATAGTTCTATGTTTCGTCTAGTGAATTTAGATTTGGCAATCCCGTATTCTTAAACCCTAAACAATGGAATTAAGATAATTGTGGATAATAGTTCATAATAGTATAAAAAAGTTTAAAAATATCATACTCGTAATTTTTTAGTGTTTTGGATCCAAACGAGAACAGTTTTCGAAAACTGTGCCTCGGTACATCAGATAGTAAAAATATTCCGACAATACCAATAAACTCGTAAAAATATAAGATTTTCAAAAATATCAGTTTTAGAATTTTTCGGTAACTAAAAATATTATATATTGGCCATTTACGCGTATTTTCTTTACTATCGGTATTTTAATTGCTTAGTCTACTATTTATAGTACTATTTCTACTATTCATTACTATTTTACTATCTCTACTTTTTTTTACACTCTACTTTTATACACTAGCATACCTATATCTTACAATTTACCTTCTCCATACAACTTTAATCACATCACACTTTACACATTACTTCTTTTTATCACAAAATAACAAATTTAATCAATTTTTCTCCCCTTTCCTCAAGGTTGTCATCCACTCTCTCTCTCCTATCACTCTCATTTTATTTTTTTTTCAATTTATTTAATTATATCCAATTTTCACTCCAAAATTCTATAAATACTTCATTCCTCCTTCATTCTTTCACACAACTCATTTTCATAACAAAACTCTTCCAAAGTCATTTCTCAAACTCTCTCTTTACAAATTTCCTCTAAAAAACTCTCTTCCTTTCCATCTCCATAAACTACCCATTTCTCTTTAAGAGAAATTCTAAACACACCATCACCTACCTTAGGTAAAACTTCTCACATATACTCATTATGTTCATATAACTTAGCATGAGCTTAATGTATGTTTCTTAGACTCATGAGAGTTAAAGAAGCAATAATATGTTCATGTTTTTGTTCATGTTATATTTTCCATTATATCATTATTGTTATTATGTTGTTAATATTATTGTTATTATTATTTGCTCTAATCTAACTTCTATATAATATTATGTATATATACTTCTTTAGAGCATATAAACTCACTTGTTATTTATTTATTTCTATGCTTTGCAATTTTTTTTTTATTTCATGCAATTGTTAAGACTAGTCTTTCTAGTCTTAGACTTGTCCTTATCAAGTCAAAACAATTTTCTTTCTTTTTTTTTCTTTCCTTTTTAGGACTAGTCTATTCTTAGTCCCGGGATACCTTGATGAAGCTAAGGTTTCAATACTTGATCTTATTATTATGCTCTTGTTTATTCTTATATATATATATATATATATTATCTTATTATGTCATATTGTTATATTTCTCATATCTACATAATCTCATTCATACATGAACATGTTGATATTGTATCAACAACAATGAAAATGAGTTTTCTTAAGTAATAAAAATAAGAACTCTCTTTAAAAATAAATTTTGTCACATAAGAAATGATTTTTCCATAAAATTTAAAATTCTATCTTAACAAATATTTTCCAAAGTTAGAGAAGTTTATCATAAGTTTTTAGTAATAACACTATATGGGATTTTATCAAGTAATACATAAAGTAAAGTTATCACATACCCTCTTTTTAAGCCAATGAAATAGAAAATTTTTCTTAAAACTTAATATTGCTAAATAGTGGTTTAACAAAGGGTTTTCTTGAACTCATTTGTGAAGTTTTCATCAACACTCTAAAATATTAAGACTTAGACATGTTTTTCAAAAATCATCAAAAAATAAACTTTTAGAGATAAGTCTTACTTAAGAAATAAAATTAGCAAATAATTTAGAAGATTATTATTATTATTATTATTATTATTATTATTATTATTATTATATTATTATTATTATTATTATTATTATTATTATTATTATATTTATTTAAATTGAAACTAAATTTAAGAAAACTTTAGAACATATAAACATGACTACTTTAAGAAACTTTAGTCACTATCAAGAAATATTTAGAAAAACTATATTTTTCAACTACTAGAATGGAGTTGTAGGAATCTTAAAAAGACTAAAATTATTTTTAGAAATTTTAAATTATTCTCAAAGATTAAGAAATGAAGTCAAAATAAGGAAACACTCACTTATAATAATTTAAGAAAATTTCCCAACAAAACTAAAAATGAATTTTTCAAGTCTTAGCATTTTCTCACTTTTAAGACACATTATTTTATAAAAAATCATTGTTGAGACAATACTACTAAATTCATACTTATAATTTGAATATATATATATATATTTAAAGCATTTTTCAACCATACAAATATCTATATTTTTGTACAAGAATTTTTGGATGAAGAAGAGTTTGAAAACTTGAGTTTTGAAATATGGAATTTCGTGATTAATCTGTATGTCACTATTCTGAGACCAAAAAGCTTCTTTTGATTAAAAAAATAACCTTAGAAATGGATAGATTGATCTTTTCGAGTAGGTAGAAAATGGTATATAATATGCAAAATGTAGAGTTAAAATGAGCAAGTTATGGCTATTTTAAGTTGTAATTTTCATTCATGCGAATTTTGATGAACGTAATAAGATAGAGTTAGAAAATTTGAGTAGATCTTGAATGAAATACTCATTTCGGGTATTTTTTTTGTTTAGGTGTCGAGGACCAAGATCTTCTCTTCCCTAAGGATTACTTCGACTGATAGGAGATCGCTATGGACGAGTGAGTTTCCTTTACGTTTTATATTCGCGTATGTGCTTGTATAATAGAACACTAGATGTTAGGAAAAGACAAAAATTGATATGCATGTGGGTTAGCATGAGAGTTATGTATGTGAATTGCTATGCGTGATCAATGAATGATAAGAATATTGGAGTCGATTTGTTGATTGTTATAATTGTTTCTATATATATATATATTGCTATGTGTGCACATATTGATTGATCACCTTAAATGAATTAATGTCGGATTGAAATCCCCATAAACTAAATTGCTCATGCATATAACTTAGAATATCATCTCGCATTTTGCTGCTACTCCTCAGCATGGGACTGGAAAGGTAAGTTGTTTAGCTATATCTTGAGGATTTAGGGCTTTCGAGGAATACGGCCTCAAGTTTTAGTCGAGCCGGATCGATTGCTTGGGTAAGGAAAGCTCGAGGACTAGTAGTATGGTTCGTTGGAACCTCAAGACGTGCGCAAAATTTCAAGGAGGTCGTTTGAGGCCCAGTTCAAATCATTCCCTAACCACCAATGGAGGGGTAAATCCATCATACATACAAGACCGTATAGTCATATGTATTGTTTGATCATACGATTGTTGCATTTCATATGATTGTTTAATGAACCTGGTCGAATGCTTGTTATGAGTACTTTTGCATAATAAATATCTCACTAAGCTAGTTATACTTATACCCCAATAAATTTTTGATATTGCAGGACCTTTGTTTCATACCCGAGACCATCTTACTTAGAGTAGATTTCTTCTAAAGTCTTCTAAGTTTAGCTATTTGTCTTAGTAAGACTACATTGTTATGGAGATTATTAGAGGAATACCCCGTAGAAGTTGTAGAGCCTTATATTTTGATGAAATATATTAAGTGTTATTTTGAATGTTCCGCTACCAATATCTTAAAATGCATAACTCACCGGTCTCTTTTTGTTGTGAACGTACTCTTTATACCGATATGAAAGCTTCCGGGTGACTAGGGAAGTCATTCTTAAGTTTCAATATTGTATACAGCAGGCTGTTACATTTAGGATACCTGTTGAGGCGTGACAACCACCTTAACTGTGTACCGTTGGCGTTAAGTGCTTATATTGCTGGCATAGGAGCAGTGTTGTTACTATTCATCTTCTTCGATTTTCTCTGTTTCGAAACTTAACTTTTTTATTTCATATGTATTATACTCGTATTTAAACTACTTCTAAGTGTTTTTCCATACTTCACAACTATTAAACGTTATATCTCCATCTACAACATCTAAAAATCTTTTTCTACATCATTCTTTATGGTTCTATATATGTAATAAATATAACTATGGTTTGAAATAAATTTACCTTGCTTGGGCTGGTTTAAAGGTGTCAAACTTCCTCCCAAAGCTTGACACGAACTTAAGTTAATGGAAACATTGTTTAGGCTAAAGTTCAATACTTAAACCAACTCAAAACGAATTTATCTTACCTTTACTTGATTCCTTCTCATGCTTGTACTGTATTCAATGGATGCTTGTTTTTAAGGGTTGGTTTATGGGGGTTTTGCTACTGGTTTAGATTGTTGTTGCTGTGTGCTTGAAGGATTTTGTTTGTATCTAAATGATGAGATATTTATAGGCTAATGGAGCAATTGATTCCTTTGCATTCTTCGGCCAAAATGAGGTAATTCTCTCATCGAACACAACTTGCATTTGTTTTAGTTTTCATTGCATTAAATAAGTGGTTGATTTGGCTAAATTTCATTGGCTTCTGCAACATTTTCTTTGACTTTATTGATCTTCTTGACTCAATTGCAGTGCAATTATCCTAAATTTAAGGTAGTTTATCAAGCTAAATGGGTATATTTAGTTCAGTTATTTAGGAGTTTTGTCTTCAAAAGTTTATTTAGAGTTTGTAAAAATTTTCTAAATTTTATCAAGTTCAATTTTGGTTTAAAGTTTACGCGATTAATTATTTTTTGAATTTTATTTCACATGATTAAGGTTTTCTAAAGTCAATATGCCAAATTTCATTTCAGTTCTTAATAGCTTTAGAATTTACTAACTAGATCAATGGTGGATCCAAGTATTTATTTGGAGTCTAAATTGTGAGTTATGGATATGTTTTGGTTCTTATTGTGTATTTATAACTTTAACGGTTCATCCTTAAATTATGATTTTCTAAATACAAACTTTATTGATTATTTACTTTCTAATACTCTTGAAATCTTATTTGAATTAGTTTTATACTTTGAATTTTCGATATTGGCTACAAAATTCTATTGTTGATATATGTTACTATCTATAGAACTTGGTTTTAGGGTTTGATGATATATATTGGTTCATAACTACTTGTGATTTTATTCTAAAGTTTTGGTTGATTCCTATATTAACTTCTATTTTCGATTTTCGTATTTTCATTCATTTCTATTTGTATGAAAAAATCTTGGGGTTTACAAAACCCATCATAAATCGTGCCCGTCGAGTCTCCACACTACTTCTACTACTTGGAGATGCATGGAGAAGAAAGCTTGATGGAGCTACTTAATTTGATGTTGATTCAATCCACAACCTACTAACTCATGACTATTTAGGACTTATCTTGGTTTAATTTTAAACTCTGATCATTCTTTTGAAGTTTCAAGGTCTCTAGGAATGCCATATTAAATTTCAAATGAAAATAGTTTGTCTATTATTAATTAATACAATCAATCAAAATCTCAAACTTGTATTTTTTTTTCCTTTTCCCATTTTTAATTTGGACTTCCCCATCATATGTTTTTAAAAACTTATACATTACTAGCTTTCGCTCTGCTTCTATAAAAGGTTGGGGAACATGAAGAGTTTTTAGCAAAAAATAAATAAATAAATAAAACAAACAAACAAATATTTCTTGCTCTAAGTGATGTTCGTGTTAATGAGAGAAAGAGAGAGATGTAGAGACAAGGTTAGTGTTGTGGAAGGTTTGCTGGTTTTCTAGATCTAGGTCTTGTGGGCGACTTAGAATTTGGAGGTTGTTTTTGGAGGTTTTGGAAGAGAGAGAGAGTAGAGAGAGAAAAGAGAAATGAAAGAGACAAAGAAGGCAAACAAAAGAGAGAGACGGATTTTTTTTTTCAAATTATTTAGCACGTTTTACATAGTAATTGGTGTAGTTATCCACATGGATAATGTTGTTAATAGTATTATTAGGAGTAGTGAAAAGGGACACAAAAAGTTTATTTATGTAATGAAATTTGACTTTTCAAAAGTTTAGATATCTAGTTGTTCATTTCGTCAAAGTTTAAGTATACCAAAAGGAGTTTTTCCCATAAAAGAAATAAACAAAAAAAAAATCACCAAAATTAAGGTAGAAAATATAAACAAAATAGAATAAAAAGAAGAAGAAAATAACTAAACATTCAAATGGATCGTGCTCAACAAGAATGGATTAGATTTGAAATTAAATTCAAATCGGGCCATATGAAGATGGGACAGGTCAATTTAAAAAATGAGTTCAAATCGGGTTAAAAAGAGTTGGCAAAGTGGGAATCCACAATTCCTCTTGCTCTGTCTCAATTGAGCTTGGTCGATGTGAGTTCTCAAGTTTAGGCTTTAGTGGATTGGAATGCAGTCAAGCTATGGATTGGTTGATGGGTGGTTATTTGATTCAAGGCAGCAACAGCAATGGTGTTTCTTGATGGGTTTAGCATGAAACATGAAGGTCATTATGGCAGCTACATTAGTTTGAGTTCAGTGCAGTTTTTGAATTAATTTTGAAATTTTCATATCTTGGTTAGTATCAAGATTTCATTAGATTCATAAATTGACTTTAATTAACTTGAAATGATTATAATTACTTATTATTAATGTTTGAATCTTTTCATAAGTTAACTTTGTCAAATATGTTATATTCAAATGATTCAAATTCAATAAAAGAGAGAGAAAAGGTTTGGACTCTAATAAAAAAAAATTATGAAACTTTAAGGACAAAATATGTATTTTTATCTTAGAAAGATTTATTATGTATTGCACCATCATGTGTTTGTATAGGCAAGGCATTGATAGTTGATTTGAGATAATGCATTGTTGAACTCAAGCTGCATTGATCTCAAAATTTTGAGGTTCAACTTAGAATTTTGTAGTCAAACTCAACTTGAAGTAGCACTCAACACACTTGATTATGACTCAATTAAACTTGTTTATTCTTGATTTATTTAAAAACTACATATTTTTCTTTTAATTTTAATAAGAGCAAAATTTGAACTTAACTTAAACGCAAATAATATTTATACTTGATTCAAATCCAATCTGGTTTACGAATTAGGCAATTCAAACATTTTAAAGTTCAAATTAGCCACTTGAATAGCTTGACTTGACTATTCTTGAGTTTTGAGTTAAACTTGAGTAGTTTGACTTGTTCATACACCTATTCACAAGTGATAGGTAGTTATTCATTGCATTAGACAATGATTGTGGTAATTGATATTTATTAATAAATCACCATCCATGTTTTTGCTGATCCTAAAGAAAAAGAAAAAGAAAATAAAACCACTATTTATATTTTATAAATATTTTCACATGCTAAAATTTTATTGTTTTTATAACTTTGAAACCCTATGGCATGCTAGCATACCTTAAAACCCACACCATGTAGAATTTATTTGGTTGTATGTGTCTTATAGAAACTATAGGTAACTACACTTTGGCATTTTTTAGTATTAACATGGACATAAACCTCATATAGAGGGTATTTTATGGAAGTTGTAAACTATTCAAATTATATTTTATAATATTAAAATTGGAAAGTAAATTGACAACAACTTGAATTTGTTAATATTCGCATAACAACGTAAAATACATACACACACATAATAATTGGTAGGCATTTTTAAGTGCGCATTTTTAATCTAATGAAGGATAATTTTCTACATTTTAATTATAAATTTATATTTATACTTGTACATTGTGATTCTTATGGTATGACTAATGATTTAAAATTGCTTATCCTTCTACAAAGGTAAATTTCTTTATTTGATTTGTCCATATGTTTAATTCGTTTTTTTAAGGTAGAATTCAAAATTAAAAAATGAAAATATAATATAGTTTTTCATTCAATTATATTTGTACTTATATTAAATAGCTATACATACATTATATCCTATACCTTAAATTACTAGTTCCATAATAAGTATTAGATACATCATGTCTTGCATGGATCCTATGTGTAGGTTCAAAAAATTATAGTTATTAACTATCCAATAACTTTAAATACCCATTTAATTTTTTTAATCAAACAAAATTTTATGTAAAATATAATAATCGATAATAGGTTTATCTACCAATCAAACCCTTATATACTTCAGCCCATTCACTTAACATGAATAACATTCGTTCCTTCCTTGTTCTATGTAAAGTTGCTAGTACGATGTTCACTCTAGGAGAATGACAATTCATAATGAATTGTTATGACATAAAATGATGAATAGCAATTCATACCCCTAAACCTTTACACCCATGAATTATCATTTGATGGTTTATTTTTTAATTGTCATAAATACCCTTATCTTGAAAATATCAATATAGAGACTAACATGGATTTCGACTCTTTGGGCTAAGTGATAGGGCCTAGAGAGTCAAGTTTATGAAATTGGGATGACTAAGAGAGATTTGGAATGGTGGGCTTGGAGTAGAGACTGTTGGACTGGACTAATTAGTTTGCTCTCAACCTTTCAAGAGGCCATTTATGAGCTAGAGTGCCTATGGAAAAATCTATCATTAAAAAGACTCAACTTGCCCATTGATGGTCAATACGATCTGACAGACATCATCAAGACCCAAGCTCTATAAATATCTAGAACTCCTCCCCATTTGACATACATGAATTTGACAAAAATGCCATTGTGCTACCGAAATACTCTCACGAGGGATCAAATAGGGCTCAGAGCAAAGAACATACATCCTCTCTTCTAGAATAGTGGTGTTGATGCCATATAGCTCTCCTATCTGTTACTCATGTGTTTAAGCTCCCTGAGATTACTTGCTCCTCCTTCCTACCAGTTCGCTCCTAGTCATTCCTTACCTGTACTTCCATTTCACTCCTTTAACGCCACATGTAATACGAGACGCACACTGTACACACATGACTACTATAATCGGATCCATTTCACTAAAATCACCTATACAATTATCTGCTTATTGTAATAAAGACAAGGGATATTATAGATAATTTGCATTTTATTTTAATAATTACTTGTTTTATTTTTACATCTAACTTAATGTTATAATAACCATTACAACCTTATTAGAGCATCTTTAACTTAGGTACTTGGTGAAAGGAATATGAGCCGATGTGACAATTGCTTATACAATAAAGTAGGTTGCTAAGCAACCAAAGTTACTATGACAAACAACTCACTCACTCCTTTTTCTATTGGTTCTTTCACTTTTATTTAATATTTACAAAAGCAACCCTCTTACTATTTTTTCATTGGTCCTTTTACACTTATTTAATCTTCAAAAAATTATAAACATTGTTTTAACATAATAAAATAAGATAGGGCCTACAAAAGTTTAAAAAAAAATAGATAAGTAAGGGTTAATTTCACTAATGATGCATAAACTTTTTGATTTAATAATTTTGTACCCAATAAATTTTGTTACTAGAAAAAACCCTTTTTAAATCTTTCACTAATTGTACTTCTACGAATTATGTTTATTTTTCCTTCGATTGCTTATGTGGCAAATGGACCCAATTAAAATATTGTTTTCTCTCTCCTACTTGGCTTATTTATTATTATTTTTTTTAACTTTCTGCACTCTCTCTCCCCTCTTTCCTCCTCTCCCTCCTCCTCTTCCAACTTCTTCTTCTTCATAATAAAAAAAAAAAGAAAAATTAGAACAAAAAAAATAAAAATAAAAACCAAATCAAAGCATGGCTGGTTTTGGCATGATTTATGAGTTTGGTCTAGGTTTGGGATTTCAAGTCGTGGTGATGGCAAGTTCAACGGTAAAGTAAGAGCTCTCGGTGCAGTTTGGAGATGACATGGCTAATTGGAGGAGGTGTGGTGATTCAATGGAGGTTCATGGTGATGGTGACGAGTTAAGGTTGAAGATGGTGGATTTGCTATTTATATATTCTCTCTTAGAAGATAATTTTCCATTCATAATTACACTAGAATTTGCTGTTAAAAGTGGGAATATCATTAAGTTATTAAACATTTTCTAAAATTTGTACATATCATTTTGTTTAGAGTGTATATGAGTTAAATTCACATTCTTAATGCTAAATTTACCCAAATTTCTAGCTTTTACTTATTTGGCAAATTATTGTCATTGTCATTCTTAAATTGCTATATATATATATATATATAATATATAAAGTTTAAATTATGTATGAACAGTTACATTGAACTAATTTTCTCTTTTTTCTTTTCATGATACAACACTAAGTCTATTACGACGAATCTGGGTGATGCATAATTAGAGGGGAGAGAGAAAAAAGAAAAAAGGTCTCCTAAAATAGATGTCAATAAAATCAAAAAGGGGCCGGAGGGGGTGTTGTGAGTTTTGGTATTTAGGATGGAGATATAGTGAAAAAAGTGCGGGAGTTCGTAAAGAAGGTCTACTTTTTAGAGAGAGTAATATGTGAAGAAGAAGATTACAGGGTTGTTTTATTATTTTTTTTTTTAAAGAAGGAGAAGAAAAAGAAGCCGAAACCAAGTAGGAGTGAGAAAATAATATTTTATTTAGATCTGATTGTCATGTTATTAGTTGGATAGAAAAAGGAGGAGGAATCTGTCTAGAGACACCGTGAGTAAAAAATTTAAGTATTTTTTTTATAATAAAATTTTATTTAGATTTAATTTTGTTAAAATAAAAAAAAAATTCAGGTACCGTGAATGAAATTAACCAAATGAGAACTCTTTAAAAGTGACCAAAGATAAAAGAAGAGATAGGGATGCAAATGGGCAGGTCGTTATAGGGTACCCGACCCGCCCGATCCGCTAAAAACCCTATAGGGTTTGACCCTATGGGGTTTCGGGGCGGGTTTTGGGAACAATAGGGAGGACCCTATAGGGTTTCGGGTCGGGTTCGGGTTAATTATATGGACCGATAAAAACCCGACCGAGAAAATTAAAAAAAAATTTCAAAACATAACCAAACAACAAATCCACACACACACTACACAATCCAACAAGAAGAAGCACGCGCAACACAATCCATACACCGACACACGCAACATTACACACACTCACACCACACAGTACACACTGAGGACAGGACAACATGACCCATGGCTTCACCTTCCTTCTCCAGTTCTCCTTCCCTCACAACCTTAGCCGCATTTCGTAAACCCTATTGTCCAAGCTCGTCATCGTCATCGTCGCCTCGACAGGACCCACGGCTTCACCTTCCTTCTCCAGTTCTCCTTCTCATATTCAACAATCTGAATACGTTCGTTTCAACCTCACACACCTCGATAATTTTGATTTTTGAAACAGCAAATCCTACTGTCCGTTTTGCGTCGACGTGAAGAAGCTGCTCTCTCAGTTAGGAGTCACTTACAAGGCCATGGAATTGGATCAAGAAGGTAACCTCTCCTTCGCTCTCTCTCTCTCTCTCTCTCTCTCTCTTTCCCAAAAGATTTTAAGAATATTTTAAAAACTGCATAAAGATCCTACTGTACAGGGATGCTGATGCTCCGGTCCGGTATATACGGGGAAAAAAATGAAAATTTTTTCTTTTCTTTTCCCATTCTCCAAGATCATAAATTAACCAGAGCAGAACAGACCAATAAACTATAATGAAAATTTTCTTTCATTTAATAAAAATCTGATAACAAGCCCTCCTATACGCTTGCACTAACAAGAAAAATGTACACGCACCGATCACTATCTTCATTTTTTTCATCGTATGTATCGGAGCATCCCTGTACAGTAGCATTGTTTTACTAGAACCAATCTCTTGAGTCTTGAGGAATTTAGTCAACCGTGCTTTGCTTTAGTGGAACATTGTGTTGTTTTGGGGCTATTTAGGATTTTGGCAGATTCTGTGGCTATGTGAAATTCTTGATGTGAGTAAAAAACTGGGTCTTGACTAGAAACAAGAAGCTTGTAACCTGATCTTTTTCCCAATAGTGGATTTCTATTTGTACCAGTGTGGAGGACCATTTCCTTACCGTAGAGTTAAAAGAGTAATGAGGAGAAACGATTATGTATTGAATGTCTAATCTTCTTGAACTCTATTCTTTCTTTTTTCTGCAGTTTATTTATATTTGTATTGTTGCTTTCACATGCAAATCTCTAATAACTTATTCATAAATTTTTATTGCTGCCATTAATGAATAATTAAGAAGAATTGTTAGAAACTTTATGACGAAACCTAAGTTTTTGTAAGCAATCAATTTGACCCCCTTCTTTGTAGTTTGACTAGGAGCAGCAATTGGTATTATTAGAGCAAGCGTCCTCTAAATACATTGAACAACAGGTAATGGCAAGAATTCGCTCCCACACAAACAAATAGGATTCCTTTCTTGATGGTTTTAAATTTAATATTTCTTGTAGCTAAAGCCAAAATCACTATCATGATCAGGAGGATCTCAGACATTTAATTGGGCAGTCAATCCTTCCCTGCCATCATATTGAAGTTGTAGAAGACAGACAAACATAAGAGTAACTAGTCATCATAGTAATGCAACTTAAATTAATTTAAGCCTTGTCGAGATAATTTAATTTGAGGTTGCAACTTACTTACATATAATTTATTGACCTTACAGCCTACCAGTAACAAATTTTAGTTTACATTTGTCAGATTTGAGATGATGAAGAGCCGTCTCATCTTCATGCAGATGGAATGTTTTATTTTTCCAATTGAGTGATGAAAATATTTGTGTGCCTTTTGTGAAATTGTATAAATATGGATCAGGATCCATTCTCAAGGAGCCCATGCAGTGGAAGTAAACTTGTGGGGAGATTGAAGGTGGAAACAAGAAACATGAGAGCTAAAAAATGCGTATCGTTGCAGACATGGGTGCCTTAGGAATCTAAATGCCAGAGAAATTTGGCAGATCTATTTTCCTAGTCTTAAAGACATGAGGCAATGTGTGCTCGTATAGGCTTGCAAATTAATTGGATTTTCTTTTCATTTTTCTTTTTTTTTTTAACACTTTAGATTTTAAGAGTTAGTGCCAAATAAGTAAAACAATATGGGCATAATTGATAGCCAATAAATGCTATGAGTATTAAAAACAAAATGCACTGTGATTAGAATTATGATCCGGTAGAAGCCACCTTTACCCTCTTAAAAACAAAATGCACTAAGTTAGTATTGTCACGGGAAATTTTATGAATTTAGACATTGATATTACTTGATATATTTAAATTTAGATGTTGTGTATTACTTGATATTACTTGATATATTTTCTTTAATATTGTGCTGTTTATTTCAGTTTAAGGGACATGGTCTATGCTAAATAGATGTTTATTTATAAATTGAAGTATTGTCCAACTTCATGCCACTAAATTTCTTTTATTTTATGTAATGTAGAGAACATGGATGCCGTTGAAGTTGAGGTGAACATGGAAGGGAATGATAATGATGTTGAGGAAATTCCATCTCCACTAGAAACTGAGAATGTGGGTTCTGCAAGACCAACAAACACATCTGGTTCTCAAGTAGCAAGTACTACTGATGAGAGCAATAATCCCAACAAACGTAAGTTAACTTCTATTGTATGGAATGAGATGGTGAAGAAAACTGTTAATGGGGATGATGTTGCTGAGTGTAAACACTGTAAGAAACAATTGAAAGCAAATAGTACGAATGGAACAAAACATTTGCACAATCATTTAAAAAGGTGTCTACAGAAGACCAAGCAAAAAGACATAAAGCAGTGTCTTTTATCGATTGAGAGGAAATCTATTGATGGTGGAAGTGGTTGTACATTAGGAAATTGGACATTTAATCAAGAAGCTGCAAGGAGAAAACTTGCAATGGCAATTATTGCTCATGAATATCCAATCTCAATAGTGGAGCACGAGTACTTTAGGGAGTTTATTCATTGCATTCAACCACTTTTTCATAATGTCAGCCGCACCACCATGAGGAAAGAGATAATTGACATCTATTATACAGAGAAGGAAAAGTTGAGACTCCTATTGAAGGGGCTTAATTCTCGAGTGGCAATAACAACCGACATGTGGACATCAAATCAAAAAAGAGGATACATGACCATCACAGCACATTTTATTGATAGCAATTGGATTCTTCAGAGTCGACTATTGGAGTAAGTTTTTTTTACTATATATCTCTTATCTTTATATCATTGAAATTAACTTTCCCTTTAATTATATTTACATTTTTTTTTTCAGTTTTGTGTATGTTCCAGCTCCACATACAAGTGAAGCTCTTGGTGATTGCTTGTTCATGCATTAATGAAATGGGGCTTGGATAGAAAATTGTCTACAATCACTGTAGATAATTGTTCAACAAACGATGCGATGATCACAACTTTACTTATGAAGCTGCGAAAGGATGATCTGATTCTTCGTGGACAGGTACTCCATATGCGTTGTTGTGCTCATATCTTAAATTTGATTGTGAAAGAGGGTGTCAATGTGATTGAAAAATCAATTGAAAGAATCCGTGATAGTGTTGTATTTTGGTCAGCAACACCATCACGAGTGGAGAAATTTAGAGAGGCATGTAAACAGATAGATGTGGCATATTGTAGAATGCTTTGCTTAGATTGTAAAACACGATGGAATTCTACATATGAAATGCTTGTTACTGCCCTTGCATATAAGGATGTTTTTTATAGAGCTCAGCTTTTGGATAAACATTACAAGTCACTTCCAACTGATGAAGATTGGGATTTAGCTGAAGAAATTTGTAAGAAGTTGGAAATTTTTTATGAAGTGACTACTCTTTTATCTGGTAGAAAATATCCAACTACAAATTATTACTTTGAAAAAGTGTTTGAAATTAGGGAAGCCTTGATTGATTGGAAAGACTCTGTTGATTTGAATATAAGCACAATGGCTGCAAAGATGTTTGACAAGTTTGAGAAATATTGGGGTGATGTGCATATTATCATGGCTGTTTGTACTGTTTTGGATCCACGTTTCAAGTTGAAAGCTGTTGACTTTGTATTTCCAATTGTTTATGGTGAGAGGGCTTCTGTGGAGAGGGAAACTGTTAGGAAGACTTGTTATGATCTACTTCAGGAATATCAACTAAAGGCTAAATCTCGTCAAAATAAGAATACAGGCAATTCTTCTTTAATGCCTTCACCTGCTGGTGATGTAGCTCTCAATGAATGTATCAAAAAGTCAAAGTTGGTCCAATACATGACCACTGTTACTTTTGATGGCCAAGTAAAATCAGAGTTGGACCATTACCTAGAAGAGCCTGTATTGCCATGGAATTGGGGTACTGATTTTGATATCCTTGGATGGTGGAAATTGAATGGAAACAAGTATCCTACACTACAATCATTAACTAGAGATCTATTAGCCATTCCTGTTTCTACAGTTGCATCTGAATCCGCATTTAGTACAAGTGGACGTGTAATTACCACACATAGAAGCCGACTGAATGCAGACATAATAGAGGCATTGATGTGTAGCCAGAGTTGGTTATCACGTGGAAAAACAAGTAAGAATTTTCATTATATAATATTTATTAATGAAAAAGTTTTTTATTTCCTATATCTTCCATTGCATTTTATACAATCTTTCTCTTTTTTTTTGTAGGTTTTGACATCACTGAGCTAGAGAATGAGATGAAAAATTTAAATATTGAAGATTAAGATCAAGTAAGTAAATATTATGTAGTGTATAAAGTTATTTCTCCTTTTTATATTATTTTGTATTAATTGAATAACATATAAGACAATTTTATTTTGGTTATTACTTTACTAGGACCTATGGTTTGAGACGGTGGCATCCTTGATGATTTTCTGCTATCTGTATTTTGGTGAAGGAAGTCTTAGCTATTGTGAAGGAAGACAACAGTGAAAGCTTTAGCTATTGACTACAAGTTTTTTTTTTCTTTTCTTCTATGGAAACATCAGTGAAAGACTAAAATTGTAATGTTGGTGTGTGCTTTTGTTTGTTGGGGAGTGGGGACTTTAAGTCAACTAACTCATCTTTTTTTTTTTTTTCCTTTGAACTAGATTTGGATGTGCTATTTGGACATGAATCATGGTTGATATTTTTGTTCTTTAGTGAATGTTTGTGATATGATAGAATTATGTTAGACATCAACTTTGCTTTTGTTGATGCTTCTAATCACCATGATTAATGATTTTCAATATTCCAACATATACCATTAGGGACAACTTTGACATAAACACTCCCTCGTAAGAGGTTGAACAAATTGTTAGCAATGATAATTAATGTTTACTACAATTTGAACCTTGTTTATTTTTCATCTACCATTTTTTTTCACAACAATAAACAAATTTTTATTTGGAGACAATAACAGAAAAAATTTTCAATGAAAAAAAAAAAAAAGTCTAATCGGGTCGGGTCGGGTCAATTATCGGGTTTGTGATTGTCGTATCGGGTCGGGTCTGGGATCATGTCAAAAAACCCTATAGGGTTTTTTTTCGGGTCTGGGACGTTTTCATATAATCGGGGAAGGGTTCGGGTTTTGCATGACCCTCCCAAACCCGCCCCGATTACATCCCTAAGAAGAGAGTTACTCAACGAAAAGTTATCTCAAATGCTAATATGACTTCTTAAACAATCAAAAATAAATAATAAACTTCTACATTCATGTTGAATTGAAATTTAATTTTTTTTTTTATTTTATACACAATGTGGATGAACTGATATTGTATCCACGTGTTGCTTGGTTTAATAAACTTAGGAGGATCCGCTTGGTATATTTGAAGCTTGACATGAAGTACGACATATAAAAATTTCATTACGACATGACCAGCTATAGTGATTGGTAGTAGGTAGACGACGAAAGATGGCAATAATATATTAATGGTGATTGTTTCTCGTGATGATAAGCGATGCAATAAAAAAATAAATTTTCATATGATTCCATTTATGATTGTTATATATATGCATATGTTTTCATCCGTTCGATCATTTGTGCTTTTTAACAGATCATATTTTCAATAATGAAACATTTTCTTTACGTAGATGGACCCGAATGGTTTTGACTTTTAAGGAGTAAATGCAACAAGACCTTTACTTTAACTAAAGGATTAACTCCAGTAATTATTCCATGTTGACTAATCTCAATCCATACAAGGCAAGCTTCGTGTCAAAATTAATATCAAAAGAAAGAATGCTATGTGCCTTTAAATTACTTTTGGCCATGTGCATATAGATTCAAATAAAATTAAAAATCTTCAACATGCATCGCCAAAAGTACAATTCATTGATGATTTAATTGAATCAAACGCTGCAAGTTCTTGGTCACTTTCCAACAAATTTTAATCATATTTTTTAGGGTAGAGATTATTTCTTATTTAGCTATCATTTAAAAATTATATAAATACAACTTAAATAAAAATAATTATATAATCCCATTATATTGTATATTCAACATGCAATACACGTGTAATATTATGCATCACATTTCCAAAGTACGATACACATTCAGATACGTATGCATGACTAATATAGTACACGTTCAAAGTTATTATTATATACATGTGATACTGTGTAAATCTTGGTATCATATATTCTACATGTGATGTAATGATGTAATTTAATAAATTTTTTAATTTATATTTTTATAATTTTTTCTTAAAATTTGTAAACATGTTTTTTAGGGTTTCAATAATTTTATCGTATTTAATCATTAGGAAATCGGAGATTGGATCATATTCCACCCAGTAGAGGGGCAAGTTATGTTCCTACCAACCCCCCTTAGCCAAACTCCACATTAGGTTGGCTACTGCCTTCTAATCTTTTAATAGATTGCATTTTATGCACTCCAAGAAAAATGTAAAATTAATTACCGAAAAAATATAATATAAAATACTTATCATATAATTATTTACTTCTATATAATAACGTTATAATTCAATGATATCTTTGATCTCTTAAGTAAAAGATATTATATTTGAACCTTTTTTTATTATATTGGGAAAAAAATTGTTGGCTTATATAATAAAACGAAAATTTTTAATGAGAATTTAGTTTTTTTTTTTAACTTTATTTTATGTATCCAAAGAAGATGTTAATAGAAACTTTTTTTTGCTGACAAATAATATTCTTCTTCTATAATCACCGAAAAAACCATAAAAGAGGAACTGATTTGGTTGCTTAATTGAAGGGCAGGCGTCAGTTCCCATGAGTTCAGCTCTTCATTTAAGATTGAATATTCGTGGATAGTGTCTCATAGCAAGCTGAGTGGTTAGGGTAGGTGGAGATGGTGACAGGTCCCAATGTCCCTATCAGAGTTGGTCGAGGTCCACCCCCCAAAATGACGTTATTGGCTTTTTACTTTTAGTAATTAAATATCTGCATTATATCGAATGACTTAAACTTTCATCTTATTAAAAAGCGAGACAGTGGAAATATTATCTTTTTGTGAATCTACTAAACAGGTACAGACTTGTTATATCATCCAGACAAAGCTGACAGAAAAAAAAAAGAAAAAAGAAAAAAAAGAAATATCAAGTTAGTGCAACAAAAATGGCCAAAAAAATAAAAAAAAGTTGGTGCAACAAAAGATAGTTTTTCATTTTAAAATTTATTTTGTGAATATTAATTACTAAATTAAAAACATATAAAATGTGTACATTGTTTTGTTTAATTTTTGAAAATTATGCAGGCAGTAATCATAAATTTTTGTTTGAGAAAAAATCCAGCTGTCCGACGCCACGTTGATGATGATAGCTCCCCTTTATCTTTGGTTTTGGCAGAAGATGGCAATGTATTTCTTCCTCACTCCAATTTGCAGCATTTTCCCTTTACCTCATTCCCTAGCTGTTTACTTTTGCGGATGATATCTTGTTTGGTAAGCGATAAGGCCCTCTCTCTCTCTGTCTCTCTCTCCCCCACTTCCAATGATTACAACAAAATGCGTAAATTACACGTACATCCCTAAAAAGCTTTTAAAATTACACAACTCTTTATTTTTTTTTTTTTTTAAGTTTAAACCTAAAACTCCTGGAACTTTTGTAGGATCTATTGTTTAATATATTATTTGTGCATATGTATTTTAATACCGATATAGACAATTAATTTAATATATTTAATTAGTGTTTAAAAAAACAAAAAATATTTGAACATAGATATTGAAAAAATTTTCATATATTGTGAATTTTATTTCTGTAGATAAAAAAAAATTCAAAAGCAATTAGTCACCACTCGAAGAGGGAAAACAATGATTTTAAACAATCAATTTTAGCAACATGAAAATGAATAATGTGCAAGAAGTTGAACCTTGTATTTTTAAACTAAAAATCAATTAAATGTTTATATTTTAAGTGTATTATTTAAGTCCTTTTTATTGGTATTATTACACTAATATTATCAACATTCTCCTATGGAAATATATTTATTAACGAATAGGGTCATAAGGAAAATAAGGTAAGAAAAAAATATACGAACAATATATAGTTTTAAATTGAAAAAATTCATTGAAAAATTTTAGACGAAAATGAAGTAGCGTATCTTCAAGGAAGAGTAAATATGTGCAACAATAACATTATTTATATATCTTATAAAAATCTTAAAGATATTTTCAAGAACTCTTGAAATGATATACATTTGTGCGACCTAAATAAATCAATATGTAAATTCTAATTGGAATGAAAAATAATTAGTAAAAGAAAGAAAAAATGATGCTACATACTATACCGTTATGGGGCAATATCATCCTTGTAACATCATATAATTTTATTTTTTTATCTATAGAAATAAAATTCACATTTATATGATTTTTTTTACATGATTTTCTCATACGTTCAATCATTTGCAATATTTTTTTAACAATAATTAATTTAAATATATTAAACTAATTGTCCATGTTAGCACTAAAATACATATAGGTAGACAATATATTACAAAAAGGTCCCACAAAAATTTTAGGAGGTTTAGGTGTAGATTTTTAAAAGTAGCGGTTCCTTGCAATTCTAAAAGTTTTTTAGGGGTGTTCATATGATTTTCCCTAACAAAATTATTTATAAATTATATTAAAATACTAAAGGTGTCGTTATTTCTCAATATACGGAAGGATTTGACGTTTTAAATTTATGAGAAAATTATATTAGAATAAGTATCAATTATATAAAATAATTATCAAAATATTAATGCAAAATCACATGTATAAGATGATATTTTACTTTTGTTTTTATAAATGTCGAATGTCTTACATGATTTTAGAATTTTGAGAAAATAGTAAAGCTTTATGTTTTTAATAAATAGCATGTTAAAAATGTAATTCTACTTTTTATCTACAATACAATCACATGTTAAAAAATACAAATTTTTGATATATTAAAATTTCAAAATCGCATGTTATATTTGCAGTTTATTTGTTGAAAAATTTGCATATTTTAGATATGATATTATATTGGTGATTTTATTTAGGTAATTTTTCTCATAAGATTGATATACATATGTTACACCTTTTAAATATATACTAGCAAAACAAATCCCCATATGAAATTTGATTTCAAATTAGGACAATATATAAATACATGCCTATCTTCAAAGAAAAAAAAAATGATAGTAACATATATGATCACTCTAAGTGTCATACTTAACTTAACTGTTTGACAATATTTTCTCCCAACGAATCACAAGTCCAAGGTTGTCCTGAAATAATCTAGACACCAATCATAAGTTATTTGTAGTATTTTAAAATCAATTAGGCCTAATCAGGATTGAAATGCCCCAATTTCTCTAAAATTTTAAATTTACCCCTGACTTGAAACTTAAAATTTCAAAAATTCAAAACACATTTAAAAAAAATCGAACAATGCAAATTAAAATTAAAAATAGTAGACACCTCATTTTTGCCAGTCATATTTGCAAGAACGAAAAAAAAAAAAAAAAAGAATGACAATTGAAATAAAAGAAGAGAAATACATACAAGGAGGAGTTCAGGGTCATTATACCCCATTTAAACCATATTATGCATAGACAAGTTGGTTAAATTTATGAAATTTGATACGATGGATCAATTTAATTTAAAATTTATTTTTGTAAATTATCAACTTAAGTTTACAGAGTATTGATAGAACATTTTTGCCATAACTTACTGGCCATAAGAACTAGTCTAGTGGGTCAATAAGCCCAACAGGAACCCCCAAAAGGCCTTAAGCCTAAGAAATGTCTCAACTTCGTGTACAAGCTCCATGGGGACTTTGGTTCTCACCATAACCAAAGTCCCAATTGGCCTCAATCGCGACTTCTCGAGTGGAGGCCCATGATGACAAGGCTTTGCAAGTTGTGACCTTGACTTCGAGGCCTATAACGACTTGCTTAGTACTTAAATCTCCCAAGGAATCAAATGTTAGTTTAATCACCTTCAATACCTAACAAATTTCACGCTCTGTAGATTTATGCACTAATGGATTCAGAATCTACCACGAGGAATGTAAATATCATATGGTCCCCAACTTTATTATGACCACCTCATGTAAACAGCCCTCACAAAGGAGGTATGATAATGGATTCACTATTCTATTTTGAATATTCTCTCCATAAAATTCTTTGAGAACCAAGCTAAGTTAAGCATTAGATTAACTTGTTGGATTACCCTCTATGCACTATTAACTGAGTTTTTTGTGTTTGCATGTCCCCAGTGCTCCTGTACCCAACTTTAATAGTGATTCGACACTTGTAACACTTGATGCTGTCAATGGGAAAATTGCTTTATTAGCTTATTTATTCTATGTTTTTTTATTTTTTTTCCTGTTGAAAAGGACCTTTATCTTTGTTTCTTCATAACAAGTTGTTGGGTCACATTCCAAAACTGACATCTCCTTCTTCACACATACCAATACCTTTTATTTTTGTACACGACAAAGCTAGCCCATGGTAGGTATCACTCGAAGAGCAGCAACTTGGCTTGTACCAGTGCTTTCTACCCCAGTCATATGCGAGGACTTATATTTATATTTGGCAGGTGATAAGACCTTATCTTCAATGCTTGCCCAAGTTGATGGAAGACAACACCGTCTAATATACTATGTTGGCCATGTCCTTTAGGGGGCCAAGGAGAGATATTCGACAGTCAAGAATTTCACACTAACAGTGGTGATATCGGCTCATTTATGCCCCTGTTTTCAAGCTCACGAAGCGATTGTTCTCACTGACTTGCCATTAAGGTCAATTCTATAGAAACCGAATGTGTCCAATAACATGATGAAGTATGCACTTAAAGCTAAGTGCATATAGAGTCCGATACCAACTAAAGGAGGCTATAAAAGCTCGTGTCTTAGTTGATTTCATGGCTGAATACACAGATAGAGAAGATCTTGATGATCGAAAGAAGCCGTTGTGGACTCTCCATATTAGTGGATCCTCACTTGGGGGGCAATAAGGTTAGTATGGAATTAGAAAGGCCTCATGACCTCAAAATTTGCTATGCCTTAAGATTTGGATTCTTTGTAAGCAATAACGAATCTGAATATAAGACATTGATTATTGGCCTCAAACTTATGGAAGTTATTAGAGTAGGGAAACTTAGAAGTTTCATGGATTCCATGCTTGTCGTCTAGTAGGTGAAAGGAGAGTACGAAGCAAGACAAAGGGATGATTAAGTAACTCGATATATTTCAAACCCTTCTTGCCATGTTTTCTTCCTAGAACATCACAAAAGGTATTAGGGCTAAGAACTTCAAAGCAGATAGGCTTTTAAAGCTCTCTTTGATAGTCAACTCAGCTAGCACAAGGATAAAATTTTGGTGGAATACCTCCTTGAAAGGGCCACTTTAAAGCACGGTCAAGAAGTGCTCAACATGCTAGATGTACCACCTCCACCGAGCTGATTGAACCCTATTTTTGGCTACCTGAAGAGCTAGACTCTCCCCATTGATAGAAAACAAAAACTTGAGGCCTTACGTACTACTACACTATGATTAATGATATGCTATACAAATTTTCTATGGGCCCTTATTCTAGTATGAGAACTAATTACAAATAGCACACAACGGCTCAAGGTAAAGCATCTAGACAAAATGAATCTAAGTAGATTTCGTATCTTCGGTTCTCCCATGATCCCACACTAACTTAAGCTTTAGAGTGGCTATATCAGACAATCCTTTGTTGCACTACTAATGAATCTTTTTAGTTGTAGATCCATTAATCTCTATTGACAAAATATCACCTACAACAATTGCGAAGCATAATACATAGTAGAACAATCACACACACACATGTTATATGCTGATGGGAATTAAGCTACTACAATTACAGGACCCATTACTCGTGCTCGAGCTAAAGGGCTATAAAATTTCACTTCAAGAGTATTGAGTGGTCGTTTGGAATCAAATGAAGATAAGGGCAATCAAGTTTATAAGATACGACCAAACTTTGAGTTCAATATGAGAAATATTTATATATTGTCAAAGGAAGCTAAATGATTCATAACACATCTATTGCTGGAGAACTACACTGCCTCAACATCACCGGCGTTGAATGATACACTGCTGGTGTTCAATCAACTTTGAAGTTTCACATACAAATTTATTAAGGTCA
>JAMXBD010004445.1:0-62553 GCA_024138025.1 Combretum micranthum
TCCAAGATTCTGCAACAGTACAACTAATTCAAAAACACATTAGTATATGAACATCATTTCCTCAGCATAAAATCAGATTTGAAATATTTGCTGTTACAACATATAGTTTATGTAGATACCAATATTATCCATATGAACTTCCTATATTCATAATTTTAATCTTACAACAATTTTCAAGTGATGCTCCTATCAAACCACATCTTTCAAAGTGACAATACTACTAATGGAGGTATTTATTGTTACGTTTCTACTTACACATTGAATTTATCTTTAATTTTGTATATTTCATTTCATTTTGTTTTTAAAATATTCAATCTTCCTTTATATTAGTTCTAAGATCAACACGAAAGAAGTAATCTTAACATCGATCGAGGGTTCCACGAGAACTTTGGTAATCAAAGACTTTAATTACCCATAACTGTACCCTGTCAATTTGTGCTGCATAATTAATGAAGCATGAGACCTCTGAGATGTGTTGTTTGAAAGGAAAAATTGTTCTCCCTTCCATTCCTTCCCCCCTGAACTCCTTCAGTTATATACATACCAAACAAATGTTAGCCGACATTTTAGGCAACAAATTCGATCTTATAACCATGTCTTTTTCGTGCGCAAGGTACAATTTACCATATAATTGGCAGTCTTTTGCCAATGAAAATGAAAGGCATGATTTTTGCAAACATACATATACGATATTGACCATGAAGTTGAAAATCGTATATTTGAGAATCAAAATCTTAATGTTGACATTATAGCAACAATTACTTCCATCCTAAATTCCCATAACCCACATCAATTTCGCCAACTTTCCTTACTTGAAAATATTGAAAGAATGTCGTCTTATAATTCGTGAACAACCTCCTTACCACCACCAATATTCCCTCTGATTGCATCTCAAGTTGTTGCTATTGTCATTGGAGGTGAAGAAGTAGGTGAGTTACGCAATCGTGATATTGTCATTCACTCACATGCTGGACACCATTAATGTCAGTGATCTTGCTGGGTATTATGACCCATTGCAATATCTACTTTTGCTTCCATACGGAACATACAGATGGGATGCCAATACTTCATCTGTTAATGGAAACAATCATATGTCGTGCCTTCTATGCGTATTATCTACAGGTGATCATCACACTTCATAAAAGGTTAATTTTTTTCCTTCAAACATATACCGATGTGCATTTTTTACAAACACTAAATATTAGATTCGTAACCACAAAAGTCTTGTCTATGTGGGGCGTCTTTTCCAAAATATTTGATGGATAATTTTGTCAAGATTGAAAATCAACAACTTAAATGGTTACGTCATAACGAGGCTACTATTCGAGCCGAGTTCTACCGAGAATTGCAAGACTCATTGGTCCCTGGAGAAAATGATGCAAGTTTGTTTATTTAGTCATTGTACATGATTGTGTTATTGTGTCAAATTTATTTAATGTTTTGCATTAAAAATATATAAAAAAAATCACCCCAATATAGGAAATATTGAGAAAAGTTGTGTTGCCTTCTTCATTCGTTGAAGCCCATTGTGATAGTATCAAAGATATCAAGATGCAATGGCATTAGTTCAAGAATTAGGACGACCTATTTCTTCATTACCATAATGTACAATCTATCTTGGGGACAAACGCCACAAGATCGTCCTGATTTACTCTCATGGGTTTAGAGATATTATTGATCGAAGTGTTTTAGGAAAAGTAATTGCCTACACTTATGTAATAGAATTCCAAAAGTGAGTCTGCTACATGCTCACATGCTTATTATATTAGAAACTGATTTCAAGCTCAATTTGCCTTATGACTATGATTCTGTTGTTCGGGTGAGATTCCAAATAGAGATGATGAGCCTATATTATTCATAGCTATACTTAAACACATGGTTCATGGACCCTACGGTATGTTTAACTCTTCGGCTCATGTATGAAACAAGGTCATTGTAAACGGCACTTCCTTAAACCATTTGCTAATTCACAATTCAAGGCAATGACTCTTATCTAATACATAGAACATGAAGACAGTCTCTTCTTCCACTTCCTACCCATCCAAACATCATGGTAGATAATGGTTGGATATCCTTTACAACCCATGGTTACTCCTCAAGTATGATTGTCATATAAATGTAGAGATTTGTGCAAGTGTTAAGAGCGTAAAATATTTGTATAAATACATTCACAAATGTCCTGATAGAGTGTCTGTTGAGGTCCGCATTAGATCTGGTAATGATGAAATACAACAATTTATAATGCATGTTGGATATGTGCTCCCAAAGCTGTTGGGGTTGTTCAAGTTTCCAATGAATCGAATGTATCCGAATGTCATAAGATTGCAAATACATTTACCAAACATGCATACAATTACCTTCAGGAGTGGTGACATGATACAATCAATTTTGGCTCGCAATCCTACTCTACGAACAATGCTTAGTGAATTCTTTCATGTTAATGCGGTAAACCTTCAGCTCGCAATATTTGTATAAAGATTTTCCAAAATACTACACATGGACTAACAGGACTTGGCATCGTAGAAGGGCATTTAACAATGTAATTGGGAGAATATATGTTGTACCACCAATGATTCAGAAAGCTTTTATCTTCGGATATTGCTTAACCATGTTTGTGGCCCTACTTCTTTTGATGATTTGTTGACACATGATGGGATACAATATGACACGTTTCAAAAGGCAGCAAGAGTAGAGGTCTCATTAAGAATGATCAAAGCATACACCACTGCTTACTTGAGGCAGTGTCATTCCAAATGCCATCTGCACTTCGAAGATTATTTGTAACATATTGATATATTGCCAGCCAAGCAACATTAGGTCGTTATGGGATGAATTTTATGTGAGCATGTTACAAGATTACTATTCCTTATCTACAACTTTAGAAGTTTTCATGATCAATAAATTACTTCATGACATTAATGAATTACTGGGTCAACAGGGAAACGTTTATTAAAGTATGACTTACTGCCACTTCAGTTTGATCCAACTGAATACAATGACATATTGAACGCCATTTGAGATGAGTTATCTATTCCTATTCCTAATGAAGATTGAATGCAATTGCAAGCTTAAATGTTGATCAAAGAAGGGCTTTTGATTTAGTTACAATGCAGTTGGCAAAATAACTCAGCCTATATTTTTTGTTGATGGTCCAGTGTCAATGGTAAAACATTTCTATATCGTGCTATTTTAGCATTCCTTTGCAATAATGGCCACATTGCCATAGCGACAACAACCTCTAGGATTGCTTCAACAATATTACTAAGTGGTAGAACAACATACTCTAGATTTAAGATCCCGTTGACACCAAATTCAAATTTTGTTTGCTCAATAAAAGCAATCTGACTTAGCTGCACTTTTGAGGATGTGCAAAGCAATTCTATGGGATGAAGCTTCCATGGCTAATAGGTATGCATTTGAAGCATTAGACAGATCTCTTAGAGATATCATGGAAGTTGACGCCCATTTGGGGTAAAGTCATGATACTAGGTAGAGATTTTAGACAAATTCTTCCAGTAGTCTCAAGGGGCACCAAAGTTCAAATGATCAATGCATGTTTGAACAAATCACCTCTTTGGAAACTGTCAAAGTCCTTCGATAAGCCCAAAACATGAGATCACGCATTATGCAGCTTTTTCATATTTCATATTATGGGTTGGCAATGGAATAGAACCAACTGTCTATGATGACTACATAAAAATACCTCCATCCATGACCATACAATGGCAAGACAATTGGTCAATCACTATTTGATCATTGCTACATTCCTAGATTTTTCTAAACATACAGATGATGTGTCTTATTTTATCAGTCATGCACTTTTAGCTCCAACAAATATTGAGGTTGAAAAATTAAATAGTGAAATCATTCAATCGTTTCCCGGTGAAGAACACACATATTATTCTTTTGATGCTGTTGTTGATGATAATGGGCATATGTACCAGCAAGAATACTTAAAGTCAATATCCCTAGGTGGAATGCCTCCTCACATATTGACACTAAAGAAAGGTGCACCAATTATGCTCTTAAGGAATATAGATCCAAAGGCAGGTCTTTGTAATGATACAAGGTTAACATGTGTGATTTCTTGCCAAATGTAATATACGTGAGTTCTTAACTGGTCATGCAAGAGGGTTAAGAGTATTCATTCCAAGGATATCGTTAAAAACTTCTAAGACTTTAAATCTCCATTTGAAATGACAAGAAAGCAATTTCCTATGTGTTTGAGTTTTGCTTTGACGATGAATAATAAGGCATAAGGTCAAACAATACATACCGTAGGTATTTACCTTTCGGAACATGGGTTCAGTCATGGACAACTTTATGTAGCATTTTCACGTGGTGTCAATGGCATCAATAAAAGTTTTGGTTAGAAAAGGGAAAATATGTGAAGAAGAGGGAACATACACTTGAAACGTTGTTTACAAAGACGTTTTATTGACCTGAAGGTACTCCTACGATCAATATCAGGTTTTTTTTTAAAGTATTTTTTTTTCTAACCATATACACACTTAGGCATTCCTTAATGTACATCCACAGTTGTGACTTTTTTTACTTCTCATAATTATTTGCAGATTACATTTGTGCTATTATTTACAAAATGAATTTAAGATGAGGCGTCTTGGACTGTATCATGTGAGAATTTTAATTATTTTTTTCCCATTCATAGAAAATTAAATGGATTCATTCATTTACTAGATTTTATACATCCACTAATTCACATCTAAAATTCTCATTTAGGACTCTTCGTCAATTGAAATGGATAAAAGAGATGCTTGGCTATTTAATTTAGAGATATCTACAATCATCCCTCAACGCATTCCTCCTACGGTATGTTTATCATTTTCGCTATTGCTTTTATAGGGATTTACATCTTTTTTTTTCCTCACTCTAATTGAGATCGTATCATTTAAACATTATATCACAAAGAAATTAACTTAAGGTGTATAGCTTTGGTTGGCAATTTTCTATTCAAATAGATAGACGAACTTTTGTGTCATTGATTAAACATGAGATTGAAAAAATGAAGTACAAATGGTACAATCACTATTTCTCAACATAATAATTTATATATTCATGACAACTAAGTTCTTCATGAAAATTCTAAATTACCTTGCTTTCTTCCAGTTACATTTGCTTATATTCAAAATGCGATCTAATCAGTAGAGACACTATAGTTCAAGGAACAAACCAGCAACGCCAACACCATTTGCCAACACAGTAAAAACAATTATATTTTACTTCCAATTTAATACAATTGCACCATTAATGTTACCTCATTTTCTTAATTCCAAATTATAGAGTTGATGCCTCCATATCCATACATAATGGCCTTATTTAGGTTCCCTTAATTTCTTTTTAGAGTTTACAGTATATCCTTAAATAAATGTTACTCTTCGTAGTACATTACATAAATTATTTCGTTTGTGCAGTTTTTCGAGACATTGCAAAACATACGCACCTTGATGTACAATGAGCTTTGTGATTTGATCACCAAGTTAGTATGTCCATGTATAGTCCTTTATATACCTTTATCTAAAATATAACCTTATCATAATTTTTTAATCAGTTTGACAGGTATATGGCAACCTCGGTGATGCAGCAGATACATAATAATTAGCTTGATTGTCCATGTTATTCATACCGAGGCGAACACTTATGTACTTTTCTATTGTTGATATTTGTCATCAATCTTAGTGTTATGTTTTTCTTTATTTTTTTTCCAAACCCATGTTTTTCTCATCTCCTTTTATATGTGGGTCATACTTTATTGTTATCTAATATCTAATCTCTATAGTATTATTAAATTTGCACACGTATCGCAGGTGCATCGACCACTAGTCATTAACATATGCTTCACTTCTTTTTGTCTTTGGTCTGTGTCATTACATTCGTCTTCTTTTGCATTCGATCTCGCCTTCCTCTTGATAACACCTTCAAATGTCAAATATTTTTATTTAAGAGGTTTTAATGTGTTTTTCCATTTTGGTGAAGTTTTGAGTTTTGACACTTGGTGCAAAAATTATTTTAATATATTAAAGGTGCAATTTTGGATATTCAATTTTTTTTTTAAATCTTTTGGAGGGTGAATTAGAAATTCTTGATTCGTCAAAAATATTTATAAGTTTCATACTTTAAGATTTATTGGTTATTTAGATAAAGATTTGATTTTTTAGTGGAATGTGATTATTAATTGAATAAGTATTTGGAATGTCAAAGCCATTTTGTTGCTATTAGGTAATTGAATTTTATTTTTGTTTTTAAGAAAAAAATCTTTTTTTTAAATGGAAATGTGATTGAATTATTGAACCGCATAATAAAAAACTTTGTTCATGTAGAAATAAGTAGTTAGTGGTGTTGCGTCTGGAATAATTGGCTATTTATGTGAAATTTTGTTTTTGTTATTTAGAAATATGATGCAATTATGAAACTAATCATCAAATTGTAGAAAAACCTAATACTTATATGTCAGATGTTGTGGTCGATATAAAAAATATTGATCTTAGAAGAGATATTTGTCTTTTAGATAAAATCCTTCAAAATTGTCTCGATTTTAATTGGTGTCTTTTTTATGATTTTGAATGCATATAAAATATTTCATATTTATACGTTTTTGTTTTATATTCTAACATCATAATCTGTTTCAATAGTTCGGTTATGCTTAAATTTTACTGCACTGTTGTGTTAAAATTTTGAATGCATGGGAAGTATTATACCAGTAGGGGTGTGAAATATGAGAAAGTGGAGTTAAATGTTTGTGAATATCGAAATTACATATTTAAAAAGTCACAACATTAGATATATATTATATGAATAAAAAAAAGGTCCAAAGGAAAATATATTACATGGAAAATATTCAAATTGTTGTATTTTTTTTAATGCTAAATAGTTGTATATATAAAATTACAAATTAAAATAATTTTATTTAATTAATTATTTTTTAGTATCTATAACAAGTTGTATATATAAAATTACAAATCAAATAATTTTATTTAATTAATTATTTTTAGCACCCGTGTAGCCGATGCACCATGTACAAGCATTTAAAAAATTGGATTTTTTGGACGGTTTATGGGGAGTGGAACCGGTTCCCCTTATCGCAATTCATCCTCATCCCCATGTAGCATTGTTCAATTGGCCCCTTTACCAGTTCAATATAACTTCCAAATCAACCAAAGAGGCCAACGGATCATCCCATTATCCATTTTAAATTTGACAATGACCTTGATACTGACACACCCAAATTTGTTGGTCTCACAAGGCTCGACGTGGACGATTGTTTCCATGTATGATCCTTCTTAACCAAATCGACATTGGACACCTCTGGAACATTGCCAATAATTCTGCCGACGGACTGCCGACGGAATTAAACTTGCAAGTCATAATTCACCCATATCCACACTCTCTCTGTCTTTCTCTCTGTTGCTCTCTCTCTCTCGCGCGCACACATACTCTTTGCTCACTCAAACCGCCCAACCAAGTTACTAGTGCCGCGTGTAAGACAACCTGAGACACGTGTGCTTTGTCCTGACAACGACATGCCACTCCCATGCAAAGGTGGCAACGCCTCCTTTTTCTTTTCTTTTTTTTTTTAATTTCTTTGATTCTTCAAATAGTGAAGGGTCACTTTTGCCAGTTACATACATCAGTCAATCGTCTTACAATTGGCAAACTGTTTTAATTTGGTACTCTCTAGTTTTTAGTACTTGTGTTTTAGAGAGATTAAGCACTTTTGTTTAACACTAACATGGAATCTCATCAAGTTATTCCACAACCGCATGGTCATCATACCTATGACTATGAGCATGACCCTCAAAATGCTGGGCTTCCTTCTGGTGGTAAGTTTTTATTTGATGCATTCGTGAAAACTCCTAATTTTTCGGTCTCATTGAAGTAATCCAATTGAACAATGATTTTTTCATTCAGTTGTAGAAGATGAAGATCATCATGAGAAAAGATCAGTTTTAAAAAGGGTAAAAGCGAAAGCAAAGAAGTTGAAGGACACGATTACTAAGCACGGGCACGGACACGGACACGGACACGGACACGATCATGATCACCATGAGGGTCAATGTAATACCCCTGATGATCATGATCTCGATGAGAGGATGAAGAAACGGTTGAAGGCCCCGAAGTTCAAGGTGCCCCGAGTATGTTAAATTTCATACGAAATCTCATGTTTCCTTAAGTTGGAATCAAACAGTAACATATTTGAGTAACTTGATAAAATTTACGCTTAATTGTTTAGTATATGAATCTGCTGCTGTTATGAGCGGAGTTAGTTCTGCAAGACCGGTGGCTAAACAGAGAGGTCATAATGGTGAGACAACCCTTATGGATGATGATCTTCGGACACCGGTTAACACGCCTCAGGCGGTGACTCCGTCGGCTCCTAGGACGACACAACACCATGCTGATCCAACTAGAACTTTGCTTCATGAGCAGCAAGGAGAGGAAAGTGATCAAAATCAACCGACAGTTAATTTGGTTTCCCCGGTTGGACTGGAGAAAGATCCGCATGTACCCACTTCAGGAGGACATCATGTGCCGAATTACCAGAGCAAAGCCACCGACCCTACCAGGGCAGGTATGATAAACATCAAAAGTATCTTTTAATATCCTTGTATCTTAATTTTGGATTTCGCTACCTTAATTGTGGTGGTATTTTTTTCGTTGCTAGGTGGTAAAGAAATCGATGTTGGCCCAATTACTAGTTCTCTTGATGAGATGAATGTGTGTGATGAAGCAGGGGCTGATCGTAACATACCAACTGAAACCCGTCCCGCAGCGTCTTTTTTGCCAACCGGAAGCCATGATCAATTCTCCCCAGAAGCTAATCCCATGGAAACCGAACAATCCTGGCCTGATGTTAATAAACATGAAGTTCATGCTGGTGAGAAACCACCAAGACAAGGCGGTTGTGCTGAGAAGATATCGACAACTACAGCTGCAGTTGCCGAGAAAGCAATGGCTGCAAAGGACTTGGTTGCATCGAAACTCGGGTATGGCGATCAAGATCAGGTCCATAATAAGCAATCGGAGGGTAATGTAGGTGATACCAGGGTAGAACGGACCGGCTACACAGAAAAGATATCATCTGCTGCTACTGCGATAGCTGATAAAGCGGCCTCTGCCAAGGATGTTGTGGCATCAAACCTGGGGTATGGAAAGAAAGATGAAACCCCAAGTCCTGAAATGAGTACCGGCATGGAGGCGGCAAAACCGGTTTCTCCATCGGGCATAAGAAGGGAATTGTGGATACGGTGACAGAGAAGCTGACACCAGTGTATGCAAAGGTTGCGGCCACAAGTGGTATTGTGACATCTAAAGCGAAGACAGCAAGTTCAGGGTCGTCAGATGATGTGAAAGAGGGGTTGGTGTGCAGCAGGATAAGGGCATGTCCGTGAAGGACTACATGGGGGAGAAACTGAAGCCTGGGGAGGAAGATAAGGCACAGTCCGAAGTTAGTTCTGCAAGACCGGTGGCTAAAGAGAGGAGTCATAAAGGTGAGACAACCCTTATGGATGACGGTCTTCGGACACAGGTTAACACGCCTCAGGTGGTGACTCCGTCGGCTCCTAGGACGACACAACACCATGCTGATCCAACTAGACCTTTGCTCCATGAGCAGCAAGGAGGGCAAATTGATCAAAATCAACCGACAGTTAATTTGGTTTCCCCGGTTGGAGTGGAGAAAGATCCGCATGTACCCAATTCTGGAGGACATCATGTGCCGAATTACCAGAGCAAAGCCACCGACCCTACCGGGTCAGGTATAATGAACATCAAAAGTATCTTTTGATATCCTCGTATCTTAATTTTCGATTTCACTACCTTGATTGTGTTGGTATTTTTTCGTTGCTAGGTGGTAAAGAAATCGATGTTTTCCCAATTACTAGTTCTCTTGATAAGATGAATGTGAGTGATGAAGCAGGGGCTGATCGCAACATACCAACTGAAACCCGTCCCGCAGCGTCTTTTTTGCCAACCGGAAGCCATGACCAGTTCTCCCCAGAACCCAGTCCCACAGAAACTGAACACTCCCGGCCTGATGTTAATAAAAAAGAAGTTCATGGTGGTGAGAAACCACCAGGCCAAGGCGGTGATGCTGAGAAGATATCGACAACCGCTGTAGTTGCCGAGAAAGAAATGGCAGCAAAGGACTTGATTGCATCGAAATTCGGGTATGGCGATCAAGATCAAGCTCATAATAAGCAACAGGAGGGTAATGTAGGTGATACCAAGGCAGAACAGACCGGCTACACTGAAAATATGTCACCTGCTGCTACTGCGATAGCTGATAATGCGGCCTCTGCCAAGGATGTTGCGGCATCAAACCTGGGGTATGGAAAGAAAGATGAAACCCCAAGTCCTGACATGAGTACCGGCATGGAGACGGCAAAACCGGCTTCTCCATCAGGGCATAAGAAGGGAATTGTAGATACGGTAACAGAGAAGCTGACACCAGGGTATGCAAAGGTTGCAGGCACAAGCGGTATTGTGACATCGAAAGCGAAGACAGCAAGTTCAGGTTCGTCAGATGAAGTGAAAGAGGGGGTTCGTGTACAGCAGGATAAGAGCATGTACGTAAAGGACTACTTGGGGGAGAAACTGAAGCCCGGGAGGAAGATAAGGCACTGTCCGGGTTAGTTCTGCAAGACCTGTGGCTAAAGAGAGAGGTCATAATGGTGAGACAACCCTTATGGATGATGGTCTTCGGACACCGGTTAACACGTCTCAGGCGGTGACTCCGTCGACTCCTAGGACGACACAATACCATGCTGATCAAACCAGAACTTTGCTCCATGAGCAGCAAGGAGGGGAAAGTGATCAAAATCAACCGACAGTTAATTTGGTTTCCCCGGTTGGAGTGGAGAAAGATCCGCATGTACCCAATTCAGGAGGACATCATGTGCCGAATTACCAGAGCAAAGCCACCGACCCTACCGGTTCAGGTATGATGAACATCAAATGTATCTTTTAATATCCTCGTATCTTAATTTTGGATTTCGCTACCTTAATTGTGTTGGTATTTCTTCGTTGCTATGTGGTAAAAAAATCGATGTTGCCCCAATTACTAGTTCTCTTGATATGATGAATGTGAGTAATGAAGCAGGGGCTGATCGCAACATACCAACTGAAACTCGCCCTGCAGCGTCATTTTTGCCAACCGGAAGCCCTGACCAATTCGCCCCAGAACCCAGTCCCATGGAAACCGAACACACACGGCCTGATGTTAATAATCAAGAAGTTCATGCTGGTGAGAAACCACCAGGACAAGGCGGTTATGCTGAGAAGATATCGAAAACTACAGCTGCAGTTGCTGAGAAAGCAATGGCTGCAAAGGATTTGGTTGCATCGAAACTTGGGTATGGCGATCAAGATCAAGCTCATAAAAAGCAACAGGAGGGTAATGTAGGTGATACCAGGGCAGAACGGACCGGCTACACAGAAAAGATATCATCTGCTGCTACTGCGATAGCTGATAAAGCGGCCACTGCCAAGGATGTTGTGGCTTCAAAGCTGGGTATGGAAAGAAAGATGAAACTCCAAGTCCTGAAATGAGTACCAGCATGGAGACAGCGAAACCAGCTTCTCCATCGGGGCATAAGAAGGGAATTGTAGATACGGTGACAGAGAAACTGACACCAGTGTATGCAAAGGTTGCGGGCACAAGTGGTGTTGTGACCTCGAAAGCGAAGACAGCAAGTTCGGATTCTTCAGATGAAGCGAAAGAGGGGTTAGTGTGCAGCAGGATAAGGGCATGTCCGTGAAGGACTACTTGGGGAGAAACTGAAGCCTGGGGAGGAAGATAAGGCGCTGTCCGAGATGATTTCGGGTGCATGGCACAAGAAAAGAGGGGGAGAGGGAGAGAAGGGTAAGGTATTAGGGAAAGTGACCGAGTCTGAGGAGGTGAAGGCACGGTTGGGGGATGAGAAAGAAAGGAGTATGAATGATGGCCTTAGAGAAGGCATGGTAGAGAAGCTTAAGGGACTGTTGGTTCATGGTTTGGCAAGGGTGAAGCAACATCTCAAGCTCCCGAGTCCCATGGTAAGAGTATAATTTAATATGTTGAATATAACTAATGGTAGGGCATTTGTCATAAAGAATGCTAATGGTGGATGACAATGAAGTCATTTTCCTATGTTTATTAAAAAAAAATATTTGATGATCCTAGAACTTTAATTATAACGAATTTAATTAAGATAGTCATCCTCGTAGAGCCTTTAGATATATTAAGGTGGTTTCAGGTAGTTTTATCTTACTACTTTTGGATTGGAAGTTAACTTGGTTGTATTGTATTGGCAGATGATCGAAACGTGGCAAAGGAAGAGCAGACTGGGAGAGGAGGCTTCAAGAGTCAACTTACTGAAGAATCAAGAATGGTGATTGGGATGGGAGAAGTCTGCTGTTTTCTTTGAATTTTGCAGTAATTTTGATGGCTTGCTTTAAATACTAGAATTGTGTGATATTTCCATTTTAGGGGTGTGAGTTGTGTAGTTTCTAGTGATGTTTGAACATGATTTATTGTGTAGTTCTATGTGATATTGAGCATGATTTACATACCTAATCATTAGCTTATAAAAAATGATGAAAGATAGATTCGGTAGAAAGGTAGAAAGACAAAAGGAGAAACGGACGCGGAAAAATGTGGAAAGAAACACGATAAAGGGAAAAATGGACACGAAAAATATGGAAGGAAATAGGAGAATTAGACATTAAACAAAAGGAAGAAAAATCACGAGATTACTATTCGATGCTGGAGCATAGGTTATTATAGCAATTTTTTAAGTTATTGTAGCTTATTTTTACTATAGCAGTAGGTTACTATTTTATTGTAGTAGTAAGTCATTGTAGCATTTTTTATTGTTTTAGTTCTGCAAAAATTTGCTATAAAAAGCGAGCAGGGTTCAGGTTTAGGAACGAAGAAAAATATTAAAGAGTATTCGAGTGTTTGTGAGTGAAATTTTTTAGTGCTTTAGTTTTGTAAGTGTATCGTTATAATATACTTCCATCGTATTCAATAAAGCTTTTGTAAATTTTCTTTAATCATGTTGGGCTAATTTTCCTTTTAAAGTATAAAGATAACCATATTTTAAAACATTATTAAGTTTTTGTATTATGCGATAAGGTTTTATAGCATGGAAAACAGATTAAAGCACCGTGCTCAAGTAGCAAAGCTCTAATTCCTTTAGAGATTATACCGAAAGGGTCGGTTTAAGAACCCTTTGATGAGGTTATTTGAGGTAGAGTTTGCTGTGTTTGGTCTTGTGGGTTGTGGCGTGGGCATGAGATACATTCTCTAAAAAGAACATTGCTCCACTATTTGATTAGATATTAAAAATAGATAATCCGGGTATCCATATTTGTTCATGGCATTAAGTCATATAACAATTATACTTATTATCCACTTATCTTAAACTTTTATTAAAACACTATTTGATCAGATATTAAATAAGAATCCTGTCATGGCTGCGAAGATCGTCCCGTTAAGATATGAACATTCTCTTTTGTCTGTTAAATATTTCTTTTCACTTTATTTATGGTTTTTTATTACAATAGCATCACCAAAACATTCATGTTTAAAATACTCATATATCTTATCAATAACACATTTGAAATAATATATTCGTCATATTAAGCATAGATTATTCTAACATATTAATCTAATTCAATTACTAGCTATTAAACTCATTTTAACTTAATCTTAATCAAGTTAATTAGACTTAATCATTTAGTACAATTACTAAGTCAAGTTAATTAAGCTTAATCAATCTAATTCATTTTAGCTCGTTGAAATTCATTAAGCCAAATTAAACTTAGATTATTAACTAAGTTCATTTTATATATAATTCTATATTTAATCAAATCATTTATTATATCTATAAATTCACTAAAGTCATGTTTAGTCATATCAGTTAACTAACTCATCACATTGACTATCATTTTCTCTATTTCATTTTAGCTTTAAAAGATTCATTTTATACTTTACTATGTACATATAATTAATAAAACAATTTTTCAACTTTGTTTGTATATACCAATGAAAACAACTAAAATTTAGGCGATGATAATTTTAGAATTTATAAAAACTTAAAACATAAAAATTGTAGAGCTCTTTTTAAGCTTTTCATAGTATTTTGAATAGCCTTAATCCAAGTTCAAATGAAAAGTTATGATTAAATTATAAAACAATGTCGTGTTAGAAATTTTTTATCCAAGGAGATAACACATGCAAACTTGATCTTCCTCCTTATTCTTCATTCCAAATTGATAGAGCTATTTCTATCTTGCTCTTCATCTTTAATCTTATTTCCTCACTTTGATTCTCCTTTAATTCTTTTAGAATTGAGATTGAAGATGATTTGAAGAAAAGCAGAGAAGAAGAAAAGAAAAGAAAGAAAGGGAAAGAAACAAGAAAGAAAGAAAACGATAGAAAAAAAAAAAGGAAGAAAAGAAAATAAGGGCAAGAAAAGTAAAAGGAAGAAAAGGATAATAATAAAGGAATTAGAAGAAATTTTAGGATAAGAATATTATGTTTAAAACTTTCGTATTAATATCTTTAGTTCTAGGAATATTTGGAAGATGATTTTAAAATCAATAAATTAGAAATTAAAAACTTAAAATAAGAACTTAATTTAGGAATTCAATTTATATCAAATTAATATTTAATTTAAGCTCGGGATTAAAAACTAATATTTTTATACAAGCAAATAAACTTAAATTTTATAAGGATTAAGGAATTAGAATTTAGGCTATGATTTAAGGGTTTAAGAATCCACTAAATATTTAAACAACATATTTAGGGGTTTAGGAGTTTGAAATCTCAACTTTCAACTTAATTAAGTACTAATCTAATTATGTCAACTTCTCTATTTATATCTTATAATTTATTTGATTTATATGTAGGTACTCCATTTTTACCTATTTAAGGTTTTAATTTATAATAAAATTAATATTATATTAAGCCCACAAATTAAAAAAAATATAAAAAAAATCATCACAATAAATATATAAAAAAATAATAATAAATTTAAAAAAAAATATTTTTAGACTTGATATAATACTAATTTTAATTATAGATTTATTTTGAACCCAATTAAATACCCTATGTAAATAAGCTTATTTAATTGAGCCCATTTTTTAAATCTTAAATATAATTTCTGTGGAAACCAGAATAAGGCAGACTAATAGCCTATATGGATAAGTCATTGGCATGTATAAAGGAGATGTGGGTTTAATTCTGCGAGAAGATAAGCGCATGTGTAAGCGAGGGGGTAGGTAAGCGATAGGTGAACAGTAGGTGGATGGGTTGATCATCTATAAATACTCGGCAAATAAGAACAAGAGAAAGATAGGAAAAAAAATAAAACTGATAGAAAAAGTCCAAACAAATCATAAACATAGAAGAAATACATAAAAGTTCAAATCTAAATAGTTCTTGAAAATTATAGTTTGTAAGGATCAGTACTTTTTAGGCAAAATTGGGTGAAATCACCACTAAGAACATCGAAGTTTTTGGCACTTCCAAATTGGATAGATCGACACTTTTTCCTGTTGGAAGCACTGCGAAATACCCATTTGTATGACCACCGGTTGTTTTTCCGTTGCCGCTGCACAAAGTCCGACCCCAACAGGACCCAATCGCACGTCGTTCAGTCCAATATTTGCGCCTGAAACTCGACCTACATTCACCACCAGTGGATCTCTGGTTCGAGAAAGATGCTGGCAGATTCAACCAATGGTGCACCTGCGTCATCTCCGTTAACACCATTATTGCCATCATCAACTACTGGAACAAGTGAAAGTTGGTCCAAGTAAGCTTTCAACCATTTTCTTATTTTATTAATAATAATAATAATAATAATAAACAATGAATTTTAATAACAATGATAAAGCTGCAATAACATTGATAAATAATAATTTGTACCAATAATAATGAAAATTCTAGTGTTGTTAATAATAATAATTTTACATATGTATGATGTTTTAGTTTTCTTGTAATGGCTTTTTTTTTTGCTAAATAATGGATATTTGTTTCATAATTTTTTTTTTAACTTGTATCACAAAAACCTGTTATAAAAAAAAAAAGTTCATTCATATGATTTTGTAAAATTTCAATTCTTACCATGGCATGTTCTCTTAGTGTTTTGACATCAACCCTTGATTTTTTACCATGATTAATGTGATGTATTGACATGTGATTTTAAAATTGGTAATACATCATATAATGCCATGATTCTTGAAAATTTCAATCCTATGAGTATATCATCCTTTTATGTGTCCATGATAGTGTAGATTGATAATAGTTTATGTCTTTCATTATGATTGGATGTGTGATTATATACTTATTATGGTCATCGTTTTTATTAAAACAAATTCACTTAAAAGAGCAAATTTTATCAATTATTTGAAACCTAATTTGGTAGATTTAGGACTCACAAAATGATCAATTTTGAATTTACTAAAATTTATTGAACTTAAAGTGATAAGATTTCAAGTTTCTAAAATTAATCAACATACTAAAATTTTTTTTAATTCAAAAGAACTACGTAATGTCTGATCCCGATTAGAGTGTATGTAGGCCCCTCCGGGCGACATTAAAAAATGAAAAACCTTTTTTTTTAATTATTCATTTTAAATTAATTCATTGTTCATATTATAAGCTTTGATAATAAATGGTAAATATCAATATTATTTGTATTTATTTGTAAATATTAATGTAAAAAATGATTTTTTAATTCCTTAAAATTACAATAATAACTTGTAGATATTACAATTTGAAATTTTTTTCTTCCTTTTTACATTAGTAAATTTTCAAGCATTAAAAGGATAAACTTTAAACTTTAAATTTTAAATTTCAAGTGGTAACCATATGGTTTTAATAGGTTAGCCTCCAAATCCAAAATTTCTGGTTTATAAAGTTTGGTTTGTAAATCAAATTTTTCACAAATTAGTAGCTAAGTTAGGATTAACTAACCTATTAATCCTAACTTATAAATTTTTCCCGATTCCAATTGGGTTGCGACTTCGAATTGTTTTCAAAATTTAAATTTCTTTTAATTCTCAGTTGAGGGTTCTTATTAAATAGGTTCGGGTTTAATACAGATCGGATTAAAAGAAACGAAACCAGAAACGAAAAATCCATGCTGAACATTATATAATCTATCTAAACTCAATTTCTAACGTAGGTGAAGGTTTGGGATATTTCAAACGCATGCTACTTGAAATTCCTAATCTAAATATTCTCATGATGATCTATAACCATCGAATTCTGTTATATTCGTTTTTTTATATTCAACACCTTAGTTCTGGGGTAAGGCTCATGATAATATCTATTGTTCATGGCTCAAATTCAAATCTAACCACACTTCACACAAATATCTTGTTGATTTCTTGTAAATCACCAAGTTTTTACCAATAATAAAAAACCCTAATTTTCAATCATACCAAGCAAACCCTAATCACAAAAGGCATGCATATGCATAAAAATGATAAAAATCCTAACTTTTTATGACCACATGGATCTTAGGATTTAAATCACACTCTAAAAAATATTCAAGATCACAATCCTCAATGTTGTACAAATCCCAATAACACAAAAGATTAGATCTTGCACTTACCAAAATCTTACTGTCACAACTGTATTATGTCAATGTAAATATTCAAATCCTGAAATGCAGAAACATGGAACCTTTACTTTGATACGAAAATATGATGCGACAAGAATGCTTTAATACCAATAAAATATGATATGCCTAGGAGACTAATTACTAGTGTATTTATAGATTAATAGTAGATTAACCCAAAGAAAACCTAAGACTTAACACAAATTCTAGGTTCTTGAAATCAAGATGGATTCTTACATCTCTTGGATATAACTCACCAAGAAAGCAAAGAGGGTGGAACACTTGCATATAATTGATATGACTCACAATTATTCACTCATGTTTGCAACTCGCCACAATCAAAGATTGATAAGAGTTAGGGTTTCAAGAGAATACTCTTAAGAAGATAAAATTTCATTCAACTAATCAAAAACTTATTAATTTTTACAAATAAAGTCATTTATATACTAATAACCTAAATAATGGCAAGATAGTAATTAATATCGAGTCCTGATCAATTTTATTTAAAAGATATCTAATAAGATAAAAGAAAATATAAAATAAATTAACTTGTCATCATTGAAATGGTCTCCATCACGGTCGAAATATAAGCCATGATCCTCTCAGGCCTTTAGTCTCCATGTAGATCAACGGCATGAAACTGAACATGATCTATATGATCACGGGTGTCATCACAATCATCTTCAAGATCGTAATCTCCTCTAGCCTTCACATCAACGAAGATAATGAGTGTCATCACGGGCGTGATAAGCATAGATGAGTGATCACGGACATAGTTTGCATGTGATCTTCTCTTATTTCTCCAAGTGTAGTCATGGCCTGGATCACGGGAATAATTGATAGCTTTTCCACATCTTCTTCTTTTTCTTAATCAATTGTAAATTGAACCTCATCAGATTCTATAGCAAAACCTCCATACATAAATATAATATGCCTTTTAAGCTTTTAAAAGCACTCAGTTACTATTGAAAAATATGTATATATGCCCTAACACCAAAAATTATATAATCTAATGAAAGTTTCAAGAATATGTGTGTGTGTGTGTGTAAATACTCATATATATTTTAGAAGTTAAGTAATAGTGAAATCATACACTGAAAGTCTAAGGTCTATTTAGTTTATCTTAATTTTGTCAGTTTTGTATCATTTTAGCATCTACTCAAGTCAGTGTGTTCATAAAAACATTCAAAAAAAAATAAATAAAAACAAATGTACACGGATACCTTTCTTTTAAAAATGAAAATTTACTTGGCATACTGGAATAAATTAGGAAGGAAAGATTATGAAACGAAAGAAAGTAGTAGAAATGAATTATTAGAGAATTTGAATCATTCCATGTGTAATGGTGAATTACTTATATACCCCTAAAAGATAATGAGTAAATTGAAAAACAAAGTACAAGAGCAATTTCAACAATTTTTTCCCTTTCCCTCTTTTTTCTTTGTTTTCGTGAGAACAAAAATAAAATGGTAAAACCAAGAAAAAATATTATATCCACCTACTCTTCCTTATCTTTCCCTTTCAATCTCTCCCATTTCATCCCCTCCTAATCTTTCTTTCCTAATTCTCTCATACAAATTTTCACCTCCCCATTTTCACATCCCGATCACAACCTTATCATAATATAAAATAAAAACAAATCACTATTGATTACAAAATTTATCAAACAATTAGACTTTATATATATATAGATCAAATATCATCAAATATAATTACTGAATTCACATTTTAATCAAATACGTGCAAAGTTACGATGATGTTCCTTATTCATTAGGATCTATTTGAATAATCTATATACATCTATATCTGATATACATCTATATCTTATTTTTTTTATTTATATTTAATTTTATAAATAATCTAACTGAAATAAGTGATTAAAATTATATAAATAGATATTAAATTTACATCAAATCATATAAACCAAAGCAACGTCTAGCTATCCATCTTCCCTTATACTTCATGTCAATCATGCAGCGGTGATGATGCAATAAGATGCTAAGCTTTGCTAAGACGACGCGACATTTAGACAATGACCCATAAACAAATGCTAGCTACGAAGGAACTCCAACTTTGTCTAGCCTACGCTTTTCTAACTCTCATTATTCAAAAGAAGTAAAGGACGACAACAACAACTATATTTTCTGATTTATGTTAACCCTTTTCATTTGCCCACTAACTACAACGTGTGGCAGCCTCCTCATCTTTTTAATCATATTTTTCCAACCTTATTATTTCGTCCTAGGACAAACACAAACACTAAACAAAATGAATAAAATAAACCAAACATAAAATTTAAATGACATTGAATAAATCAAAACAGTAATAAATCTAACATTTAAAAATTGATTATACATTTTATAAAATAAATAAAGTTTATTAAGTGTTCACAAAACGCGTTATTTATTGTTATTTTTTTTTATTTCTTGTCTTTTTCCTTATGTTGTCACCGGCTTTCTTTTCCACTTTTTTCTCCTCTTTCTTTTTTCTTTCTTGTCTTCCTTCTTTTCTTCCTTCTTCTCTTCTTTGGCTGGACCTACCGAGATTATGTCCACCTTCCCTACTTTCTTCAGCTTCTTCACCACCGCCACCGTGTCCATCTGTCCGATCACCGTCAGCTTCTGATCTTTTGCATCCGCCGCTATGAATCCACTCCTGCCCCCAACAAAATCATCCAAACATCAATCATAATTTTTAATTTAAACTCTAGTTCCAACAATATATTTAGTTTATAATTAATCATGAAGCTATATACTATGATTTATTCAAGAATAAATCTGATAATAGCTCAACATATGTGACTTTATAAGGTCAAAATTAATCAAAAAAAAAAAATACCATATATATCGCAGCTGCTTCTATAGCTTTCTGCTTGGTCTTATCATCGGTCATGGTCAAGATCTTAACACCACTTTTGATTTTGAAACAATCACGGATTAGAACACCCAAAAAAAATTAACGAAATAAAAAAGGAAAAAAAAATGAGATATGACATATGGATGAAATGATACAAATGTTTATATATAAAATAAAATATAAGGTGAAGAAATCAATTGAAAGATAAAATTACCTGAGCCATAATAATAAGGAGGAGGATGAGGATGGGGGGAAGAGGGTGTAATAAATTAATAATAGAATGCGAGAATAAGAAAATGTGAAAAGGTTTGAGTTTGGGGAAGTGTGGAAATGGAGCAGGCCTGCCTTGCGACACTGAAGTGATTTCGTCTTATATACATCTTGGAAAGTTTCATGGGGTGGGACACCGCTGAGGTGCTTACGTATTTCACCTATTCGAGTACGACATTGGCTTGTTAGAAAAAGGTTCCATATATTACTAGGGATGCAATCGAAACAAGCTTGAAACAGGTTATATAAGGCTTGAACCGACCCACTTTTTATTAGGATATTTCAAATCTATCCCGACCTTATAGAGTTTTTTATTTAATATCCATATCCATCCTTATAGGGTTTTGATCCTGACTCACCTCATCTTACGATCCACTTCATTTATTTTTTTTTTCCTTTTCAACTCTTAGTTAAATTTAATTGCATCTTCCAATAAAATATTAAGTGGTAAACCGACAACTAGACTTCAGTATATCTAAACAGCTAAGCTAGTTACAACACACTCTTTAATTCACAAGCTTATAGAATTAGCTATTTTTTGTTAAAACAACAAAAATTAATATTGTAAAAATAACTTTTCAAGAGATAAAATTAAAAATTAGAAAAAAAAAAGATAAAATAAAGTTAAAACTATTAACAACCATTCTTAAAAACAAAAATTAGTAAGGTTTTGTATTTTAAAATTCAAACTCAATTTTTTAAATTGTTTATAATATGATGGGTTCGGATTACCCACAGGGTTTTTTAATGACCCGAACCCAACCGAAACCCTATAGGATCGTATGGAATTTCTTGAACCCGTCCCGCAACCCTATAGAGTCAGCCCCTATAGGGATTTAACTGTTTCGAGCCGGGTCGAGTACCCTATAATGATCCACCCTGGTTGCATCCCTACATCTATTCCAGTACGACAAGGGTTGGCTTGTAAGAAAAAAAGTTCTCTTTGTTGGGTAGCATGGAGCAGTCATTTATTTATTTAACTTTTAAAAAGGAGGAAATCCAGCTTAGATTAATCCAAACCATTTAATTACCTTATACAGAACTTACACTAAACATAACTCATTTAACATAACTATTACATGGCGAGCAACTTCACAATAGGAATGGTCAAGAACCCTTACTTGATACTCTATCTTCTTGATAATATATAGATAGATGATGTTTCTGTTACTTAACAAAACCAACAAAACCAACAAAACCTACCCTGAACATAACTCATATATAGTCCAAGTTGTCTTTACCTATCCTATGATGTGCTAAAGGATTCAATATTCAGCCTGTTCTAAATCGAATGATATGAACATTAGTCTCTTAATGAGTGATCTCGATTTGACTCTCTCTTTTTAAAAAGTTATACTAGATTGTAATAATTTGATTCAAAGTTCATTTGTTTCCATCAACCTTTTGGGTTAATTCAAAGTCACATTTTCTCTTTTCTTTTAGTTTTTGAATTTTGTAGGATTTTGTTTTTTTTATATGAAATTACTTGGTAGGTGTTTGATTAATTCAAAGCCACCTTTTCCTCTTTTCTATAGTTTTTGAATTTTGTATGATGTGCTTATTTTTTATTTAAGAAATTAGTTTGTAGTTGTTTGATTAATCACAACATTATACGTAAGAGAACATATGAAAATTTACTTTAAATCCAATCAAACATAACATATAGGAAGGGTAAATTTTATCACTTATACAATGAAAAGTCCTATATGTCAAATGATATGAAAACTCTAGCTTAAATTTGTTTTTATAGCATATTAGTAGGTAAGTTAGGTTTAACTAACCCTTGATTGTTGATATCATTTTTTTTCCAATTTTGATTGGGTGGCAACTCCTAAAGTTTTGAAGAAATAATCAAATTTCTTCTATTTCTTCATCGATAGTTTGTATCAATGATGTTTATGGAGTTAATTCTTTATAATTCCCCACCTATATCACTATTGTGTTTGAATTTCTATAACTATCTATTCTCCTACTTATCTTTTCACATGTAGGTATCTTACGTCCTAAGAAAAAATATATTTTAAAGATAAAATTTTTATTTCTAATGTAAATTTCTATTGTAAAAATTACCGTTACTAATTCTATCTATGAAAACATGATTTTTTTATTAATTTTTTGTTACATAATTTTTTTATTTTTAAAGATCAATTTTCTTATAAAGAATGATATTTTATATCACTTCTAAGCATTCATGTGTAACAAAAAATGCACAATTATATGCATGACCACTTTAGCCGCATCTGTCTCATTACAATGTCTTTGAGTGCCGCACTTTTAAGAAAAAGATATGGGACAAGTGGAAATGACGGGTCTGTTTGTTTTGGCTTTTTTTTCGGCAGATATAGACATTTTTTTAAACTTTTTTCTAACAAATTATTTATCAAGAAATAGATATAAAAAAAAATTGACAGTTCTCATCAAAAGATCAAATAGAATAAATATAGATAAAATTTAAATACAAATCGAATATATTTACACATATCATTTTAAAAAAGATAAAGATCCAAGTGAAAACAGACAATCCAAACAGACCCTAGATTTTCCTTCCCTGTAAAAATCTATGAGGAAAACCACGCACGAGACTTCTAACGGAAGGTAAATGCTATGAGATTGAGAGGGGAAGGATAATACATATATATATTGAAATAGTGAGCGTGAGGAATAGATAAAATTAGTTTTTTTTTTTTTAAGAAATGAGTGGTTTTGATTGACCTATCTATTATTTTAAATATTTTAGCTGTTTTTCAAGAACCTAATAAATAAATAAATAATGATTAACACCCTAAAAAATAATCAGCACTCTTAAGTGCACCTCACTTCATGGTGATAATTGTTGGTTTCTCTCAATCAAGGATTTTGATGATAACAAAAATTAATGAAATAACGATTATTTTGAGTATGTTTTATCAGAAAGTTTTATCCAGAAAGTTTATTCAAGAGGATTCAAATATTTTGATAAGTCAGAAGCTTAGGCAGAAGGAACATCTATTATGAACAAAGGAAAAATGATAAGTCAGAACTTAGGCAGAAGGAACGTTAGTTATGAACAAGTACACAGATGAAAGGCAGAAGGAATGTCAGAAGATACGATATGAAGAAAAACAAAATATTTGATATGATGAAGACCTAGCTCCAATGATTAAATATATTTGGGAAATATATCTAATCTGTTCCACAAAAGTTGGTTCATAATCACAGGGTATTTTATTATTTTCTAATTAAAATAAGATGAGAAAGTTTAAGTAATTTGAAAATTAATTTGGGATAAGATTATGCAAGTAATGTTCGGATATTTTTTTTACATATACAAGATTTCAGGAGCTTGTCCGAAGTCAGAAATTCATGGAACAGAAAAATAATATCCCAGGCGTGATATATTGAACAGATTCAAGACGTGATCAACAAGAGGAATGTTTGAATTTGTTTGTTTGAGATATTCATGCAAGATTGTAGAGATTTGAAGTTATCTCACTCTCGAGGAAGCTTATCAGACGATTCAAAATTCAAATCCAGATGAGGATAGACTTGAAGAGATATTGTACTCGACATATCAGGAACAAATCTTCATTTTTGCGAGAAATCTGAAAACAAGTTAATCTGGAACGCAGCAGATTGTTTTCAAGTGTTGAGAAGAACAAATATATGAACAACTTAAAGAAATAAAAGAAGTGAGCAAAAAAAAAATAACGAGAATTCAAAAGCATTCAAGAGCGAAATTACTGTCATTATTTTCATTGTTCTTTCGTATTGTTCAAAAACCGTCGAGACCTTTACTTTATTCTCCTCAGATTTTGATAAATTATTTTAGTGATTGTGAGTTGCAAGTAGGCTCAGTAGATTGGTTGTTGAGAGAATCAAGCTGAGTGAATTGTGAACTTCTTGTAACTATTCTTATTTATTGGATTAGTGGAACAAAACCGGTGTGGATTACCGGTGACCCTGGCTTGGAGCTGGAAGAGAGGATTGACGCTCAAGGCGGAACCTCTATAATTCGTTTTGCATTTCTCTCTTACTCATCTCTCTTTAATTCTTGTAATTTTAATTTGTTTTATTGCATTTGATCGTCAGTCAGAAGGTTAATCAGAGAGTGTTGTTCTTATTGTTCTTGAGTCAGAGAGTTGGTCAGAAGGTTCCGAGAAGAAAGTTTTCAAACTATAGTTTAAATATTCGTGAGTATTCATATAGGATAATTTTGGTTTATTATTTTAAAGAAGTTTTTCATCAAATTCATTTATTTTATAAAGATCAAAAGCCATTTTATTAGTATAACCAAGTGTGTGAAAATTTGGTCAAAATTTTTATTATAACCAATTCCCCCCCCCCCCCCCCCCCCCCACCCCCCCCCCCCCCCCCCCCCCCCTCTTGGTTATCATTTCGGGACCAACAATTGGTATCAGAGCGGTTCTCATCTATTTTTGAGTGATCTTTTCAAATGGCTGATAATAACATTGCTATCAATCGAGCTCCATATTTTGATGGAACAAATTATCTCTATTGGAAAATGCGTATGTCTACCTACATAAAGGCTAATGATTATGCATCTTGGCAGGTGATTTCCTTTGGAGACACACAAGTGGTTATGAATGATGATGGCAGTTTTACGGATGAACAATTGAAGCACATTGAGAAAAACAATAAGGCTAAGAATCTCTTACTCACTACTATAGCTCCTTCTGAATTCTATTTAATTTCTTCTTGTGAAAATGCAAAAGAAATTTGGGATACACTATCCAACACTTATGAAGGAACTAATACTATTAAGGAAACAAAGATTAATTCTTTGTTGCAACAATATGAGTTATTTAAGATCAAACCTGAAGAGAAAATAAGAGAAGCTTTAATCGTTTTACTGCTATAACTAATGAACTGACTTCTCTTGGAAAGAAAATGGATGATTCTGATTTAGTCAGGAAGATGCTCAGAATATTGCCAAAGTCATGGGATGCTAAAAAGACAGCAATTGAAGAAGCCCAAGATCTGAACAAGTTAACTCTTAGTCTAAGGGAGAAACTATTAGCTTATGATCACACATTAACACAACTGAAGAAGCCGAAGGAAGTTCAAGAGCAATAGCTTTCAAAGCAAGGAAAATCACAAATGATGAAACTGATTCCGATGATGACAACATGGAGGAAAACATTGGCATGCTTGCAAGAAGATTGAGCAAGTTCTTCAAAGGTAAGAAATATAATAATTTCAATAAAACTAACAAGTCAAGTGCAGGAAAGAATTACAAAGAAAAGGAAGAAAAGAAAGAAAAGAAGGAACTCGTGTGTTACGAATGCAAACAACCTGGTCACATTAAGTACGAATGTCCTGTGTTAAAAAAGAAAATGAAGAAATTCAAGAAGAAAAGTCGTGCTATGATGGCGACATGGAGTGACCTTGATGAATCAGAAGGTGAATCAGAAGATACAAGTGACAATGAAGAAGAAGCAAATTTGTGTTTCATGGCTGCATCTGAGGTACATTCTGATTCCGATGAAGATATAAATGAAAATGATATTTATTCTGAAATGAAAAAGTTACTTAGAGCATTAAAAAGGCAGATGTAAAAATTACAAAATTAGAAGTAGAAAATAAAGCTCTTAAGAACGAAAAGGATGTTTTGCGTCAAACTAATAAACTTCTTATTGATGAAAATGATATTTTGAAAACTGATAATGAGAAGTTGTTTGTCAAAACTGATGGTATCAAGAAAGAAAATGAAGTTTTGAAAACCGAAATTAAGAATTAAAAGGAAGGGTTGAAGATCTATCTCAATCGATAAAGAACACGTTCAACAAATTTAATGAAAGTGATAAGAAATTGAATATGTTAATTGGAAGTCAAAGACCACCTTTTATTAAACATGGATTAGGATATGAATCTGGAAATTCCTCAAATAATATGAAAAAGACGATTTTTGTGAAAGAAAACAAATCAACGAATAATCAAGTGGCTGTCCGTAACGAGAAAAGCAAGAACAGTACCAGCAGAAGGAACATCAGAAGGTATGTTCAACCAAGCTATCCAAGCAGAAGGTACACCAGAAGGTACAGGTATGCTTATAATGATTATCCGACACATTATAATTATAAAAGAGGAAATCAAAGGTATCATCAACAACCATATGCATGTTCATTTTGTAATAAAGTAGGTCATATTGAAAAATATTGTTTCTATAAAAGAAACAAGCTCAGTTCATATCAAGTTAAGAAGCAAGATAAAACGAGCTTGACTTATCAAGGACCCAAGTTTGTTTGGGTTCCTAAGAAGGTTTAATCGCCTTTTTTTTATTGCAGGAACAAGGAGCAAAAATAAAAGGAACATGGTACTTGGACAGTGGATGTTCAGGTCATATGACAGGAGATCCTTCCTTGTTCACTAGCATAGTTTGGAAAGAAAAAGGGTATGTAAGATTTGGTGATGATAGCCGTGGTAAAATCGTTGGAACAGGTACAATTGGTTATCCCCCATACATGATTGAAAATGTTTCATTAGTTAAAGGATTAAAACACAATCTATTAAGTATAAGTCAACTATGTGACAAAGGATATCAAATGAATTTTGAGAAAAACAAATGTTTTGCATATAATTCTGATGGAATAAAAATATTTGAAGGATATAGAAAAAGAAATGTATACTTAATTACTCCATCTGATATGAATGTTGAATGTTGCTTTTTGACTATGAATGATAGCATTTATGTATGGCACAAAAAATTAGGACATGTAAATTTCAATCATTTGGAAAAATTATCTAAAAAGGATATTGTTGTTGGATTACCTAAAATCAATATAAGGCATGATGTTAAATGTTCAACTTGTTTAAAGAACAAAATGGTTTCAATGTCACACAAAAGTATAAATATGATGACAACTAAAAGACCACTTGAACTTTTACATCTTGACTTATTTGGACCTACTAGAACATTGAGTCTAGGAGGAAGCAAATTTGGTCTTGTAATAGTGGATGATTTTTCAAGATATACATGGGTATTCTTTTTAAAGTATAAATCAGAAACTTTTGAGACTTTTCAAAGATTTGCTAAACAAATACAAAATGAAAAAGGTTTTTCTATTATTTCTTTAAGAACTGATCATGGTACAGAATTTGATAATGCATCATTTATATCATTTTGTGAAGAACATGGAATACAACATAATTTTTCTGCTCCATATACACCTCAACAAAATGGAGTAGTTGAAAGAAAGAATAGAACTATTCAAGAAATGACACGTTCTATGTTAAATGAAAGTAATATAGCTAAACATTTTTGGGCTGAAGCAGTAGCAACTGCATGCTATATTATGAATAGAGTATATATTAGATCTCATACTACAAAAACATCTTATGAATTATTTCGTGGTAGAAAACCATCCGTTTCATATTTTCATGTGTTTGGTTGTACTTGTTATGTGAAAAAGAATTTACATAACCTTGGAAAATTTGATGAAAGATCAGATGAAGCAATTTTTCTTGGATATTCACAACATAGTAAAGCATATCGTGTGTTTAACAAAACAACAAAAATAGTTGAAGAATCTATAAATGTGAGATTTATTGACGTAAAAGATGATGTTGATGATGATGATGTTATTAGTATTAAGAATAAAACTAATGATGTAAATGAGAAGAAGGTTGATACAGCTGATATACATGAGTCTAAATCAACAAAAATCTGCTAAGACAGAAAGTAAGGCAAAAGTCAGACCGACAGTCAGACAGAAGGTAGGACAGAAGGTAAGACAGAAGGTAAGCAAAAATTAAATTTTAATACTCCTGAAAGTTCAAAGGGTTGGAGATATAAATCTTCACATCCATCAAGTTTAATTATTGGTGATATTGATTGTGGAACTAGAACTAGATCTGAATTACAAGAACTTGAAAATCATTTTGCTTTGATATCTGAAATAGAACCAAGTAACATAGATGAAGCATTGAATGATGAAAATTGGATAAATGCTATGCATGAGGAATTAAATCAATTTCAAAGAAATAATGTTTGGAATTTAGTCCCTAGGCCTGAAGATAAATCAATTATAGGAACTAAATGGGTATATAAAAATAAATTGGATGAAAATGGTAAAATTGTTAGAAATAAAGCAAGACTTGTAGCTAAAGGATATTCTCAAGAAGAAGGAATAGACTATGATGAAACTTTTGCACCAGTAGCTAGATTAGAAGCAATAAGATTATTACTTGCTTATGCTTGTTATAAAGATTTCAAATTATATCAAATGGATGTAAAGAGTGCATTTTTGAATGGTTATATTAAAGAGGAAGTATATGTTGAACAACCACCCGGATTTGAAGATCATCTTAAACCTGATCATGTTTTCAAGTTAAGGAAAGCTTTGTATGGTTTAAAACAAGCACCAAGAGCATGGTATGAGAGACTTAGTGAATATCTCATAACTAGTGGATATCAAAGAGGTGCTATTGACACAACTTTATTTTTGAAATATTACAATGATGATATAATTGTTGTGCAAATATATGTTGATGACATAATTTTTGGATCTACTAATGAAAAGTATTGTCAAGAATTTGCAAAGCTTATGCAGGCTGAATTTGAGATGTCCATGATGGGAGAATTAAATTTCTTTTTGGGATTACAAATCAAGCAAACAAAGGATGGAATCTTCATTCATCAAGAGAAATATACCAAACAAATTCTGAAAAAGTTTGGATTTGAGAACTCAAAAGAAGCTGCTACACCAATGAGTTCATCTATAAGGTTAGATGCTGATTCTAAAGGTAAGAAAATTAATGAAAAACTTTATAGAAGCTTAATTGGTTCTTTGTTGTATTTGACTGCATCTAGGCCAGATATATTGTTCTCTGTGTGTATCTGTGCAAGATTTCAAAGTAGTCCTACTGAAACTCATTTAAAAGCTGTGAAAAGAATTTTTAAGTATATTGCAGGTACTGCAAAATTAGGAATTTGGTATCCTAAAAATGAAAATTTTGAATTAATAGGATATTCAGATGCTGATTATGCAGGATGTAAGGTTGATAGAAAAAGCACTTCTGGAACTTGTCAATTTTTGGGAAATAAATTAATTTCTTGGTCTTCCAAGAAACAAAATTCAGTTGCTTTATCTACAGCAGAAGCTGAATATGTCTCAATTGGAAATTGTTGTGCACAAATTCTTTGGATAAAACAACAACTACAAGATTTTGGTTTGCATTATAAAAATATTTCAATAAAGTGTGATAATACAAGTGCAATCAACTTAACAAAAAATCCTGTGCATCATTCTAGATCTAAGCATATAGAAATTAGACATCATTTTATTAGAGATCATGTACAAAATGGCAACATATGTATTGAGTTTGTCTCAACTGAAAATCAATATGCTGATATTTTTACAAAACCGTTGGATAAAATCAGATTTGAATTTCTCAGAAATGAGGTTGGAATGTGTTTTCCTTTTTAAATTATTTTACAAAATAATGATAATGTTACAAACGATTTTTTTTAATAAAAAAAAGGGAAATAATTTCATGATGGGCGGCATTTTTAGCCTCTTCGTATCCCACCTACACCTTCTTTTCCCTCTCAAAAACAAATATCTTTCTCTCTCTGACATACTCAACCCTCTCAAATCGAAACCCTAAACAATGGCAAGAAAATCCTCACGTCTCCTTCGAAGGTTTCAAATCCAAGAAAATTACAGAGGAAATAGACATTGAAAAACTCAGTCCATCTCAGAAAATCATGTAGAAACCACAACTAAAGATGGAACTCTACGGGAATCTCGTTCAAAGGAAAGAAACGATGAATCACAAACTGAAAAGCAAAACAAATGTGGATCCTCAACAGGCTGAGGAACGACAATCTGAAGGCCCCATGCTTGAGTCAGAAGATGACTCAGAGCATACCGTGTCTCAAGAAGAACGAGTGCAAACCCCAGCCAAAAGAAAAAGGGGAAAGAAATCCTTGATCTTCTTCACGGTTGTCCAAAAAGGTAAGAGAATGTTCTTACATCGATTTCAAATTCTTTTCGAACAATGGTTTTTATTGGAATCATTGGCTGAATAGGATTGGATGCAAGAACATATGTCATGTTCTTGACGTAGTTGATGAAAGGGTCATAAAGGAATTTTATGAAAACTTGTCTCAGTTAGAGGATTTGTCTTTAAAATCTAGAGCGGGAGGCAAAGTTATTAAGATCACAAGGAAAGATCTTCTACACTGCTTTGAGATGAAGGACATGAAAGATGATAGAAAAATATTGACTCTGTCTAGGAATGCAATATTTCAAGAATTGAATGATGGGGTTGGTAGTTTTAAAGAGAAGGATATCTTTTCAACTGATTTTGAATTACTTATTCGGTTGTTACATAAAGCTGTTGTAGATTGTATTTTGCCAAAGAATGGTAGTACAACAACCATTTCAATCGAGGAAGCTATGATTGTTTTGGCAATGAAAAAGAACTTAGAAATAGATATACCCACCATGATTTTGAAACACATATGGAGAACACGAAGAAACAAACCCTATGGAATGTTTTAATGAAATTTTTTAAATACAAGAATGTTACCTTGTCCCCAAATTTTACACCTACAGTCGGTTTAAAGAAATTTGGAGAAACAAATTTGAAGAAAATGGGGATTCTTGTATCTCAAAAACTGTGGTTTTCCAAAGATGGTGCTTGGTATAGACATTCTAAGTTTAGTAAATTTCGATTTGATTGGGAAAAGATAAAATCCTTGGCTGAAGGTGAACTGCTTCTAGATTCAGAGAGTGGGCAGAAAGTGAGGCAGAGGATATTGCAGAAGATAGAGAGAAGAATTTATCTTCTAAAAATACTGGAAAAGAGAAGATGAAAGGCAAGAAAAAGAAATCATATCGTGTTCGCACTGGTGGAAAGTTTGAGATTAGGGAAGGTGAAACTAGGATTGATGAAAGTGAGTCAGAGAGTGACTCAGAGGATGTTGTTCCTCCACCTCCAGGAGAGACTTCAGATCAGGCCTCCAATCTGCTTTATTAGGTCTCATTGATAAGAAAATCAATGATTTGAAGAACATTTAACAAAATCTATTCTTCAAACTATTGATTTGCAGCAAAAAGACGAGTCCCAGCATCTTGATCCACAACAGGACTCACATCCAGAGGTGTCATGGATGATCTACCTCCTGAGAACTTTGATCCAGCTGTTCCTCCACTACCAGTGACCCACAGCTGTCTTCTCAAATTCCACCCTCTGAAGCTTTGAATCCACAACCAGAAGAAGAAGTGCAGGCTCCACGTGATGAAGGGATCAAAGCTGCTACTGTTGAACATATCGAGCCAATTCCCTCTGAAGATTTGGAAGCTCTTCATAAGGTTGCTGAGGATATTCTCACTTTAAACAAAACTCAAAAACCTGATCAGCCCACTCAATCTCAACCTCAATCATCTGTTCCTCCTCCAAAGACTTTCCTCAAAGGAAAAAACAACCAGCCCGCAAGACAGTAATAACTAGGCAATCAAAGAAAAAATGATTTGCATTTTTTTAGTTTTCAGAACTCCTTGAATATGTCTGTATTTTGATCTTTCAGACTCTGCACATTTTATTTTTCAAACGCATGAATGTTTACTTTTGGCATATTCTTAGGGGGAGCATTTATTTTTTAATGCTGGTTTCTTTGATGCTAACAAAAAGGGGGAGACAGATAAACAAAATCACTAGATAATATTTATGTTCTTTTGGATAATTCTTTTGGATAATTACAATTTGTAGAATATAAAATTTAGGACTTGCTTTTTCAATCTTTTCGATCTTTGGATGAAATGAGAATGCGTTAAAAATTTCTGGATGAATATGTATGAATGTCTGGTGAATATATGTGTAATTTTATTTATTTTGTTTATATATGGGTTTTGTTATCATCAAAAAGGGGGAGAATGTTGGTTTCTCTCAATCAAGGATTTTGATGATAACAAAAATTAATGAAATAACGATTATTTTGAGTATGTTTTATCAGAAAGTTATCCAGAAAGTTTATTCAAGAGGATTCAAATATTTATGATAAGTCAGAAGCTTAGGCAGAAGGAACATCTATTATGAACAAAGGAAAAATGATAAGTCAGAAGCTTAGGCAGAAGGAACGTTAGTTATGAACAAGTACACAGATGAAAGGCAGAAGGAATGTCAGAAGATACGATATGAAGAAAAACAAAATATTTGATATGATGAAGACCTAGCTCCAATGATTAAATATATTTGGGAAATATATCTAATCTGTTCCACAAAAGTTGGTTCATAATCCACAGGGTATTTTATTATTTTCTAATTAAAATAAGATGAGAAAGTTTAAGTAATTTGAAAATTAATTTGGGATAAGATTATGCAAGTAATGTTCGGATATTTTTTTTTACATATACAAGATTTCAGGAGCTTGTCCGAAGTCAGAAATTCATGGAACAGAAAAATAAATATCCCAGGCGTGATATTGAACAGATTCAAGACGTGATCAACAAGAGGAATGTTTGAATTTGTTTGTTTGAGATATTCATGCAAGATTGTAGAGATTTGAAGTTATCTCACTCTCGAGGAAGCTTATCAGACGATTCAAAATTCAAATCCAGATGAGGATAGACTTGAAGAGATATTGTACTCGACATATCAGGAACAAATCTTCATTTTTGCGAGAAATCTGGAAAACAAGTTAATCTGGAACGCAGCAGATTGTTTTCAAGTGTTGAGAAGAACAAATATATACGAACAACTAAAGAAATAAAAAGCAGAAGTAGAGCAAAAATAACGAGAATTCAAAAGCATTCAAGAGCGAAATTACTGTCATTATTTTCATTGTTCTTTCGTATTGTTCAAAAACCGTCGAGGACCTTTACTTTATTCTCCTCAGATTTTGATAAATTATTTTAGTGATTGTGAGTTGCAAGTAGGCTCAGTAGATTGGTTGTTGAGAGAATCAAGCTGAGTGAATTGTGAACTTCTTGTAACTATTCTTATTTATTGGATTAGTGGAAAAACCGGTGTGGATTACCGGTGACCCTGGCTTGGAGCTGGAAGAGAGGATTGACGCTCAAGGCGGAACCTCTATAATTCGTTTTGCATTTCTCTCTTACTCATCTCTCTTTAATTCGTGTAATTTTAATTTGTTTTATTGCATTTGATCGTCAGTCAGAAGGTTAATCAGAGAGTGTTGTTCTTATTGTTCTTGAGTCAGAGAGTTGGTCAGAAGGTTCCGAGAAGAAAGTTTTCAAACTATAGTTTAAATATTCGTGAGATTATTCATATAGGATAATTTTGGTTTATTATTTTAAAGAAGTTTTTCATCAAATTCATTTATTTTATAAAGATCAAAAGCCATTTTATTAGTATACCAAGTGTGTGAAAATTTGGTCAAATTTTTTATTATAACCAATTCACCCCCTCCCCCCTCTTGGTTTCATTTCGGGACCAACAATAATAATTGTAGTGATAATGAGGAAATAACCTAAATGGAACTTTTTATACATATAAATGACAAATGTACTAAAGAGTTGCTTATTTTAAAATATTTTATCAAAAGAAGTATATGAGATTAACGGCGATAGATAATATATATATACACACACGCATACATGTAAGCTCCATTTTTGTAACTATCCTATTATTTACTTGAGACAATATTTGAGCATGTTTGGAGTCTGTTTTTCATTTGTAGTTATGTCAAAATAATATGTGTAAACATATTTGATTTATATATATATATATATATATTATCTTACTTAATATATTTAATCTTTTCATAAAAACTATTAACTATTTTTTTATCTGTATTTATTTTTCTTAAATAATTTATTTAAAAAATTTTAAAAAAAATATCTATATCTACCGAAAAAAAACTAGCCGAATAGACACTTAGATTTACTCATGCTGTTGGCCTAAAGCCGTGGTTTTCAAAACCTCTATGATTTTGAATTATGTTTTTAGTTTTTTTTTTAATTACAATTTTTTCCCCTTTTTAGAGCGTAGCTAATACTTATCCACCAAGTTTAAGACCGGAAGACGGAGACATAAACTTCTGGAAAACGTTACTTCTGCTTTATAACTTAAAGAAGAAGTATTTTGTTACTGAAAGTCGGGTTACTTGTTAAAGTATTCCATAGTGTAATCAATTATGGAAAGAATTAATATTTGCAAAATTTACAAAAAAAAATTCCTAGTGTTTGAGCTAAATTAATACTCGATAAATTGATAACTTCTTTAAAATATTTTTTTTTCTAATCCCAACTTAGACCAGTTTATAAAATTAGTAATTTTGATAAATTAATGATATAATAATTTTTAGAAAGACTCAAATAAATCTATAGTCCTGTCAAAGGAACTTCTACAGTTCAACCAATGAACCATCTATTTAATCATCTTACTATTTAAATAAATATAATAAGTGATATATTAAGTATTTCAATGTGCGCTCATGATTGGGTATGGATCTAGGCCTCTAAATGATCAACATAAATTGTTCTATTAAACAGCCAAAAAAAATGTTCTATTAAAAACATGACAAGATGATTTAATTTTTCTTTCGAGTACAAACATAACTAAGACAATTTGGTAAAATACTAATCTATTGTTAGTTTTTCCTTGAATTTTAACTCTACATGGATTTCATCCTAAGCTTTTCTCATCATTGTATTCAAAAGCTTCAGCGTCATGTTCTCCAGCCGCAACAAAATAATTGTAAAGTGTTATTATTTGGTTTTTTTTTTTTTTCTCAAATTGCATGTAGACTAGTCTCTCTCATACTCACATATTGCTATATGTATTTGATCAATCAAGGTTGATTTTTGCACACCTTTAAAATGGGTAGTCATTGTTTGAGTATGATTTTAAGAATTTTTTTATGTTGCTTATATTGTAGCTCCCTTCGTAATCATACTTTGAAGGTAATTAGTTTTAGTAAAATAAACCATGAATGCAAGCGACTTATATTTAACTTAATTTAATTAATCAATACAATGAATATTGTTTAAGTATTAAAAACAATGACTACCATTTATGCACTTACTTGTCATAAATATATATATGTACAATAAATTTTCTTTTCATATACAACATTTTTTATGCAATTATTTTATATTTACTTAATGGAAGAAGCACTCTTATTATCACCAATCCAAATTAATAACTTTTTATGGTTCCAACATTATTAATTTATAAAGGTTTATCATATTCCTAATTGCAAACATTCATTTTAAATTTTTATGAATTAGTGGTAACCTCAAAAGTAAAAAAAGAAAATACATTATTAAAATGTAGTACCCCTTATACCTAGATGGTGGAACTCTAATCACAAGATATGCCTTTTCGGTGTAATGATTTGAAATTTGTCAGAACTCCAAAGTTAAGCGTACTCTTAATAGAGTAATCCCAAGATGGTGACTCACTTAGAAAGCGCTAGCACAAAAAAAAAAAAAAAAAAAAAAAAAAGATAAAACTGTGCAGTATGTGGTTAAAGCAGACAATACATTGGTGGATAGAGTTTCAAGTCGTCATACAGAGCCTCTGGTGTCCTGATTGTGCATAAAGATGCGCTAGGAGGGCTAGTGTACCTAGCATCACGATCCCTATTAAGGTGGCTTGAAAGCCTATGGGCGTCCCTCTATTGCAGTGGAGCCTAGGGTGATAGGTCGTGACAAGTGGTATCAGAGCAGTAGTTCTGAACCTATATAACGAAATTAACAGGGACGTCAGTTCTATAAGTGAGAGAGTTTATAATACCTCTCAAATATAGATGGTGGAACTCTAATAATAAGAGGTGCATTTTCGGTGTAATGGCTTAGAGTTTGCCAAAACTCCAAAGTTAAGCGTGCTCTAGGCAGAGCAATCTCAGGATAGGTGACCTTCTTGAGATGCGCTAGTACCAAAAAAGGATAAAACTGTACAGCGTGTGGCCAAAGCAGACAATATCTTAGTGGGTAAAATTCCGAATCGTTACACAATGTCTCTAGTGTCATAATTGTGTCTAAGGGTGCACTGAGAGAGCCAGTGTACATGACATCATGATCCCTACCCAGGGTGGTCTGAGGACCTAGGGACATCCCATTCATTGCGGCAGAACTTGACGTGATAGGTTATGATATAAATTATATTTTAATATCATTAAACTTCCTTTTTACTTTGTTTTTATTCACTTAAAATATCAAACGTTCTTTATTTTATTAATTTATTAAAGTCTAGAGAAGTTATTTGCAATTTTTCCATTACAAGTGATCTAATGTATCTGTTAATCAAAACTTTTAATATTTGAGAATGTCAAATTTTTGTGATTGCTCAAATGGAAAAACTTATAGCCTCACGAGCCGAACGATATGCGGAAACAAAACTAATTTTTGGATTTGGTCTTCTGGAACTTGCCTAAGCTATTATATTCTTAGCCAATGGTTTCTAATGGCTTCAAATAAAAGTTGCAGTCAAGGAAGCTAGGCCATTCGTTGTATTGGAAAAAGCCAACCTTCTTTTTAAAACCCCGTCTCTATTACCGATTTGACAATTCTGTATTATTCTCCGATTCTGTAAAATCTTTTTAACCTTAGGGAGAAAAAGTACAATGAATGATTAAAGCCAGCATAGTCTTTGACTACTTCACGTTTTATTTGCTACATTCGAAATTTTAGCAGAATTTCCACAAAATATTATTTGCAATTTCCTCAATATACAAATATCTTTTAAGCCATCACTAAAATTCCAAAATTATTGACAAAGAATTATAAATAATGATGCTATGCGTGTGTAGATATAGCTAATAAGGATTGATTTTGCAATTTCTTTTCAAGAGCTTATTGAGTGCAGTGTAATTTAGAGTCCTATCTTAGTAATAATTAACATTTAGATTGTTGGGTTGTGGAGCCTGAATACTGTACACCTTTGAAAAATCATAATTCTTCTCAATATATATGCGAAGGGACATGTTTCTTGTATATGAAACAACGTAACTTTTCTTGAAGGGGTATATAGAAGAGTTGTAACTCTTCCCAAAAGGCATTATTATTGTTAGTAAGGGTATTTTAGGCAGTTCACGTAAAAATTGTCATTAGGTTTTTTTATAAATAGCCCATCTATGTAATACACATCTCTCTCTAACAGATAGTGAATATCCTGGCTTGGTAGCGCCCCCAGACGTAGTCACAATCCGTGACGAACTGGGTAAACAATTTTGTGTCTTTGTCATTTCAATCTTTATTTTTCGTCTTATTATTTTCATAACAAATTGGTATCAGAGCACCCAGGTTCGATGGGATAGATATGATGGGTGACGGAAAATTGCCAATTGAAAGGTTTGACGGAGCAGATTTCGGATTCTGGAAGATGCAGGTCGAGGATTATCTGTATGGTAAAGATCTGTATCAGCCACTGGTACAAAACCAGAGGATATGAAGGACGAAGACTGGAAATTGTTGGACAGGAAGGCGATGAGCGTGGTTCGCTTGTCTCTGTCAGGAACGTTGCGCTTCATACAGCAAAAGCGAAATCCACTAAGGAGATGTTTGAGACGTTATCGGAGATGTATGAGAAACCATCAGCAGCAAACAAGGTTCATCTGATGCGGCGTCTCTTCAACCTAAAGATGTCAGAGAATACTGTGGTTGCCGATCATCTTAACGAGTTCAATTTGATCACAACCCAATTAAGCGCTGTGGATTGATTTCGATGATGGTCCAAGCCCTAATTTGCTGTCTTCCTTACCGGAGAGTTGGAACGGAACAGTTACGGTGTTTGTGCTTCATCGGGGAAAGAGAAGTTGAAATTTGACGAAGTAAGAGATCTGATCATTGGTGAAGAAATTCGCAAGAAGGAATTAGGTATTACTTCAGGGTCAGTTTTGAACACAGGAAATAGGGGCAGATCTGATTCGAAGGAAACGAATCGGGGTAGATCGAAATCAAGAGGTCGGAACAGGGGAAGAAGTGCATCGAAAAGGGACTTGAGTAAATCAAGTGTTGGAACTGTCAGGAATTTGGTCACTTCAAGAATCAGTGCACAGCACCGAAGAAAAAGAAGGAGGCAAATGCAACAGTAGATGAAACCGAAGATGCATTAATTTTGAGTGTGAGCAGTCCATTGGAATCGTGGGTTTTGGATTCTGGAGCATCGTTTCATTCTTGCAGTGGTGCAGAGTTAATGGAAGAATATACTTCTGGTGATTTTGGAGAAGTCTATCTTGCTGATGATGAACCTCTGAAAATCGTGGGGAAGGGAGATGTTCAGATCAAAACACCGAATGGATCTGTATTACAGTTGCATGGCGTGAGACATATCCCTGGGTTGAAAAGAAATTTACTCTCGGTTGGGCAGTTAGATGATGAAGGTTATGATGTAACCTTTGCTGAATAATTGGAAAATTACAAAAGGAGCCATGGTGGTGGCTCGAGGCAAGAAGGAGGGTACATTGTATACGACGACAAATCTCAAGGATAGTATTGCTCTTACAGGAGCATACAGTGATGCAGATTTGTGGCATTGCCGACTAGGTCATATGAGTGAGAAAGGGATGAAGGAGCTGTGTTCAAAAGGAAAACTGCCGGACCTCAAGACAACTGAAGTCGGATTGTGTGAGGAGTGTGTACTCGGGAAACAGAAGAGGGTAAGTTTCTCGAAGGCTGGCAGAACTTTGAGAAAGCAGAAGCTTGAGTTAGTACACAGTGACTTATGGGGACCAGCGCCGTGACATCTCTTGGTGGTGCGTCATATTACATGACTTTTATTGATGATTCCACTAGAAAGGTATGGGTTTATTTTCTAAAAAATAAATCTGATGCTTTTAATATCTTTAGAAAGTGGAAAGCTCTGGTAGAAGTTGAAACAGGCCTGAAAGTGAAGTGTCTGAGATCTGATAATGGTGGTGAATATGAGCTCAGTGAGTTTAAAGAATTTTGTGCTAATAATGGTATTCGCATGGAAAAGACTGTGCCAGGAACTCCTCAACATAATGGCGTTGCAGAACGCATGAACAGAACACTTAATGAACGTGCTAGGTGCATGAGGCTGAAGTGTGGGTTACCCAAGATGTTTTGGGCAGATGCAGTCAACACTGCTGCCTTCTTGATCAATAGAGGACCATCAGCCCCTTTGGAGAACGGCATACCAGAGGAGGCTTGGAGTGGTAAAGAGGTAAACCTGTCGTTTCTTCGAGTATTTGGCTGTATTGCTTATGTTCATGTTGATGCTGCTGCTAGAACTAAATTAGATGCTAAATCTGTTAAATGTACGTTTATTGGATATGGTGGTGATGAGTTCGGTTATAGATTCTGGGATGAACGTAATCGAAAAGTTATTCGTAGTCGAGATGTCATATTTAATGAGCAGGTTCTGTACAAGGACAGATTGGATGCACCAGATTCTAACAGTGTAGGTACCCAGATTGTTGAGTTAGATATTTCGAACTCAGGTGGGCGCAAGGCTGTTCAGAATGATGAGGTTGTTATTGAGGCAGAGCAGAGTACACCACTGCCCATAGCTCCGCTGCGGAGGTCTACCAGAGTGTGTGGTTCACCAGACAGGTATTCACCGTCAAGTTATTACCTGCTGTTAACTGATGGTGGTGAACCTGAATGTTATGCAGAGGCTAGCCAGGGACAGGATCGAGCCAAATGGAAGCTTGCGATGGATGATGAGATGGATTCATTGATGTCCAATGATACTTGGGAACTTGTCGAGCTTCCAAAGGGCAAGAAACCATTGCATAATAAATGGGTCTATAGAATTAAGCAGGAGGTTGATGGAAGCAAGCGTTACAAGGCAAGGCTGGTTGTGAAAGGGTTTCAGCAGAGACATGGTATTGACTATACTGACATTTTTGCTCCTGTTGTGAAGCTAACCACTATACGTATTGTGTTGAGTATGGTAGCTGCAGAGAACTTGCTATTGGAGCAAATGGATGTAAAAACAGCCTTCCTCCATGGTGATTTGGAGGAAGATATATACATGATGCAACCAGAAGGATACTTGTCAGAGGGTAACACTAACCTTGTGTGTAAGCTCAAGAAGAGCTTATATGGCTTGAAACAGGCACCGAAACAGTGGTACAAGAAGTTTGATGGGTTTATGCAGAAATTGACTTTGTCAGATGCAATGCCGACCATTGTTGTTACTTCAAGAGATTTGACCAAAGCTATATCATTCTACTGCTGTATGTAGATGATATGTTGATAGCAGGGTCCAGTGCTCGAGAAGTGAGTAAATTGAAAAAGCAGTTATCCGAGCAATTTGCTATGAAGGAACTTGGAGAGGCTAAGCAGATTTTGGGTATGCGTATCATTCGAGACAAAGAGGCGGGGAAGTTGTATCTTTCACAGGCTGAGTACATCGAGAAAGTATTAAAGCGGTTTAATATGCAAGATGCTAAGCCAGTGAGTGTCCCGCTAGGTGGTCAGTTTAAACTATCTAGCAAAGAGTCGCCTAGGAGTGAGGAAGAGCGAACCCATATGAAGAAGATTCCCTATGCTTCGGCGATTGGAAGCATTATGTATGCCATGGTTTGTACGAGACCAGATATTGCGCATGCGGTGGGAGTTGTTAGCCGTTTTTGAGCGATCCGGGCAAACAGCATTGGGAAGCTTGAAATCACTGAAATGGATCCTTAGGTACTTGAGAGGTACCACAGATAGGAGTTTGTGTTTTCAAGGCAAGGATTGCAAGTTGGCAGGATATGTTGATGCGGATTTGGCATCTAGTGATCTAGATAAGAGAAGGAGTACAACCGGTATGTATTTACTTTGGGTGGTACAGCGATATCTTGGGCTTCTAAGTTGCAGAAGATCGTAGCCTTATCAACTGCAGAAGCAGATATGTGGCAGTGACAGAGGCAAGTAAAGAGATGGTATGGTTGCAGAATTTCTTAAGTGAATTGGGGAAAGAGCATAAGGATGGTACCCTATACAGTGACAGTCAGAGTGTTATTTTCTTGGCTAAGAATCCAGCATTTCATTCAAGAACAAAGCATATTGAGTTGAAATATCACTACATACGGTATCTCTTGGAGAGAAAGATCTTGCAGCTAGTGAAGATTCAAGGGAGCGAGAATCCTGCTGATATGTTGACTAAGGTTGTGACCTTAGAGAAGTTGAAGCTATGTATGGCTTCAACTGGGCTTGAACTTGAAGAGAAGTCTTGGCGCTACCATTTGGTGCAAGTTACTGATGAGAGATTGAGAAGTGGCTTACATGAGATTTAGTCTCCAGGTGGAGATTGTTGGGTTGTGGAGCCTGAATACTGTACACCTTTGAAAATCATAATTCTTCTCAATATATATGCGAAGGGACATGTTTCTTGTATATGAAACAATGTAACTTTTCTTGAAGGGGTATATAGAAGAGTTGTAACTCTTCCCAAAAGGCATTATTATTGTTAGTAAAGGTATTTTAGGCAGTTCACGTAAAATTGTCATTAGGTTTTTTTATAAATAGCCCATCTATGTAATACACATCTCTCTCTAACAGATAGTGAATATCCTGACTTGGTAGCGCCCCCAGACGTAGTCACAATCCGTGACGAACTGGGTAAACAATTTTGTGTCTTTGTCATTTCAATCTTTATTTTTCGTCTTTATTATTTCATAACATAGAGATGGACGGACAAAGGTGTCAATAGAAGCCCGCCTCTTTAAACTCCATAAAAGACTAATTATTATAATATATTTAAATTAAAAAAGGTATTATTTTCGATCTTTTCATGAATCGGCTCTCCCGTCTCTGCTGACATTCAACATAAAGGACTAGCATGGGTAGAAGCTGGAAGAATAAACTTCTCTAGCAAAATCTATGGATTCATTATCATGACATATAAACCAGCATAAAAATCTACAAAATCTTGGATTACATAATGCTGCAAGCATGAGGATTATCATCGCTAAACAGGGACGCCAACGCCGCATCGATGCAACCGCGACGGAATAAACTGCAGGAGTGTGAAAAAACGTATGAGCACTGGAAGCAGTTTTACGGTGGTATCATAGTAATGGCTGACAACGTTAGGAGGGTATTGGTAAAAGGATGCAAAATGAGAATGTCCAGGGAATGGCCATGGCTCTGCTGCTTTGCCTGCTCTTTTAATAGCTTTCAGCACTTTCTTTTCATCTAACGCATGCTTATAGCCCCTCACTGTCACCTTTTGGATCTCCATGTCCACCTCTACCTCTTCCACTCCTGGTTAATATAAATTTGTCCATATAGATGTTTAATACTTTATTGATGAGTAATGATATAAAGGAATTGAATTATCTCCCTACTCAGTTTTTTTCCTGTCGACAATTTTATCAATAATATATAGAGCATCAATCGATTAATATGGTTTATTTTTACCTTTTTTAATTGTACAGGCAACATGTAAGTGGCAATGATGGGGGATTGGAATAGAGGCATGAAAAGAAGAAGGATTCATCGTTAATAATATACTCCTACATGTAATGATGGGTGATGTACAAGTTTCAGTAAAATTTTAATAAGTGGTAGTGATATTAGGTAAACTTTTTATTCACAAAAAGCATGGTGCATTAATACTAATGAAGTTAGGAAACCTTTCTATTTAAAATAATGTTGGAGGTTCATAATTTATCATCATAATTCGTACATTTGTAAAAGATTTTGGAATACTATAAAATTGCGGAAAGCTTATATACAAAGATATATAATATATATATATATTATTTTTGTCACTTACATATTTAATTAAAGAGTCAGAATAGTTATCTCTTCTTTCATTTTATTAAATTAAATTTCGGGTAGAATATCCCATTCCTATTAGAAGATGAGTTTAACTCTTGTTCGAGGCTTTATTTGCAGAAAAAGAACCTTCACTCTCCTTAAAAAGTCGATTTCCTGAAATTAGATTTGAGGATCAATCGGTCGCGACTTACTAATCAACCGAACAATACTAAGATGAACCTTCCAATTTTGGGCATAGAACTCCAGACCACAGTGGTCTTATTGGACGAAGCTATATGGGCTTTCACTGGTAAAGCTTTCTAAGTGGGCTTTCTTCCTGAAATTAGGTGGCCCATCATGTGAAAAATGTGATAGTCCCTCTGGGCTCCTTCCAAATAGGCCAACCCACACAATCTAGGACCCAAAAGAGTGATGCATGAAGCTCGTGCATATAATTAAAATATTCGGGCCAGGATGTTCACGGATCGGTTAACTGGTCTATGATCCTATTTTTAAAACCTAACCATAATGATCGGTTTTTTAATATTACGATTCTTAACTGATCCATTACAAATGGTTAACCGATTTGCTCGGTTAATTTTTTCGGTTTTCGATTTTTAACCATTTAACGTAATGATTTTAACAAATCATATTGATAATTTCAACAAACTTTATTTTTTAGCCTTTATCATAAAGTTTTTCTTTAAAATTATATATGACAAGAGATTAAAAAAAAAAAGAAACTCAAACTAGGAAAAATAGGAAAAAAAAGCCTTTGGATGTATCATCATCGACAAAAATCAAATCAAATCAATTACCACATTATGTCCCATCAAACATAGGACAATAGTACCTTAATCAAAATCCAAGAGAGATTAACATATGTAAATTATACGTATATGTAAATCATACGTATATATATATATTTAAAATAATTATATATGTATGAAAATTATATCTATAATATGTTTATAAATATTGAAAACGGTTAACCGTTAACTATCCGTTTTTATGATTACAAACTGAAATTGAAATCGAAAACCGAAAAAATAAAAATCATGATCCTAAATCGAAACCAATGAACAGGTTAACCATATTTTTTATATTGATTTTTCAGTTTCGGTTCTTTCATCCATTCTTTTGCATACCCCTATTTAGGGATGAGTATAAAGCACTTTGCTGGTCACAATATTCAAACCATTATACTATATTTTAAATATGTCACCGTACTTAAGTCATTTATAGGCTCTCAAAAATAAATTCATAAACAAATAATTAAAAGCCATCTATCTTTATGTCAAAACTTAAAAGTAAGTAATTTAGTTTAGTAACATTATTACTAGTATCCGAATGGAATAAATTAGGTTTGAATAGGTGACGATATGTCTGAAAAAACAAAGTAAAGGCTGCGCTATTCCCCATGTTATCAACAATTATTTGCATCTAAACTTCTCTTTCCCACAGCTGAGATTAGGTACTAGTAGGACAGAGTATGATCAATCAATTTCAATGTAAATGTTGAAGAAATAGTGGAAAGAGAAATTGAAATTAAAATTTTAAAAACTATACAACAAGAGGATTTTAGGTTTTAATGTGTGGAGAAAGATAATAAATTACTTTTAAAATAATTCCTACTCATAATTTAATGGGAATTAGTTTACTTCAACAAAGAAGAAAAAATTAATTTTATGAAAAATGTTTGATGAGCCAAATATTTATTATGATATTAAGGGTAGTATAATCAAAATGCTGCATGCCCACTTCCTAAAAGAATGTGTCTCTTAAAAATTAAAAAAAAAAAAAAGTTTAGGGACTTGTCGTCGACTATATATGTCATCACTGTATATAAAGTTAATCCATGCAGGCCCAAGAAAGGGGAAAATATAAATGAACAAATAAATAAAGCCGAAATGCATATAATTTGGTATAGAAACTTGATGCATACCTTTAAGCTTGTAGAGAGCTCTTTTCAACTTTGCGGCACATCCTTCACAGTCTAAATTTGGCACTCGTACCTCAACCATCTAAACTTCCATAAAAATGCCCACATTTTGTTAGCCTCCCATTGAATTAAAAGAATATAAAAACTTGCACACTAAGTAAAACATAAATGACTTATTCTTGAAATAAATATATATATATATATATCTAATATAAAGATGAGATATAACTCTTTTTCATCCCTAAATGATGCCCTTATTCGGATTCACTCCAATCACATACTACATTGATATAAATCGACATTATATTAAAGAGGAGACGAATAAGGACATCGTTTGAAACCCGGAAAAAGAGAGGAAAAAAGAGAGGAATCACATACATTGTGTATATCTCTTCTATATGCTCAAACCTAGAAGAAGAAACTAGTGAGGTTGTATTTTATTGTATTAGAAGAGGATATTAAGGAAGAGGTTGGTTGAGCTTTATAAAATGGCTAGGAGAGGGGGTGGTTTCTTGGGTAATGAAGTGGAGTAGAGAGACGAGACATGTCACGCGTGGAATGGAAAAGCGTGATTTTATGTGCCCCCAAAACCAAAGCCATCTCCTCTTCTCTGTTTTGCTCTTCCTATCTCTCTCCCTCTCTCTCTCTCCACTCGAAAACCCTAATGCTTTTGTTTGCCACGCTTCTTACATATCAAATTATGAATTACATAGCGCACACTATGTTTTCTATTTTGTTAATCATGTGCAGTTTGCACAATATGGACACATTGCCCCCACCTTCTTAATTAAACTTTGTAGAAAATTTGCCTATATATATATAATATATATATTAATCTGTTGGATACATATAGTTAAATTTGTATATATTTGAAGTGCAATTTCAACTTCTTAAAACTTTTGAAATATGTATGTCTTCAAACAATCATTAATTCTAAAATTGATGCTATTTATGATCCTTTTAGAAACAGATTGAAGAGTATATACATATTTTTAAAAGTTATGAAGATGTAATATTTTACTTTAAATGTTTAGGAATCATAAACACACATGAATAATGATTTTTCGATTTTATCTACAATTATCCATGAACTTTTCTTTTAAATGAAACATGTAAAGTATATTAAATAAATGTAATCATGATACATTGAAAAATGAGGAAATTTTATCTTAGCATCACAATAATGGTCATATTTTGTATGATATCTCTACAAATTGGCAGAATGTAACCAAAACCAAACAAAGACTAAAAGCTTAAATATATAAAGATATTGTTGGATACACACAACAATGATAATTGATAGCCATAATATCACCTTGTCAAAGGTTCTAAATTCTAATCCGGATTTATAGTTGTGGACGAGAAAACTCTGCACACAAGAAATAAAATAGAAAGAGAAAAAAACAGACACACAATATTTAATACTAAAATACAAAAAGAAAAATTGAATAAAATCCCAAAAGAATTGAATAAAAAATCACGAGTAAAGCTTAAACAATCCATTACTAACATAAAAATCTTACAATACCATTCTACGGCAACACTTTTACAACCGACTCCCTAAGATTTATATGTTCACATTTTGGTGTACATATACAGAGAGAAACTCATAAGAGGCTCTAAAACCCTAAATCAACATATGATATAAATTAGTCAACAATAATCACAAGTTAGTAACCGCTAAACGCCAAATAGCACTTGCAGTGGACCACGACCATGGCTTCGTTGATTGACCACAACTCCTATATATGGCTATGGTGTCAACCATCAAATGAGCATTCTGTACACTTCACACATTTCGCATAGATGACAGAAAAATGGAATCGGATCAGCTTTGTCAAAACATTCTCAAGAACTCGCCCAGTCAGCCCTTTTTACGGAGCATAAAAAACCTTTTCCTCACTTTATGCTAAGTTGTGTTGGGACAGAAGCCTGCAACTGATGGACGAGCACTAGTCACATAAGGTAAACTGCCACAAAGCTTGAAGTAAAACTCCTCGAAGTTTTTGACATCTCAAATTCGATTCGAACACAATTAAAAATAAGATTAAAATACAAACTTGGCTAGAATTTTACCCATGTTTGCATTTGACTCGAGCTCAAAGGTTTTTGGACAAAGAAGTTAAATTCTATAAAATTTGATCTTAATTTGATAAATTATTTAAACAGTTTGAGTTGGAACTAAACTTAATTATTGTCAAATAAAAAGTAATTATTTAGCTAAATTCAAGTGGCTTACAAAATTTACGATACGCTCTAGCTCGAATTATGACGTAATAAGCCTTGAAAACAGATTTGCAATGAAAATAAAGACATAAACGGCATTAATATCGGATATTACACACCAATAGTAACTTGAACTACACTCTCTCTCACCTTGATATGTAAATTGAGTGGTTGTTCGCCACTATCAAAATAGATTGATAAGAACTATTTATTCTGGCTCTCAAATGAAAGACAATACAAAGAAGTATTTGAATGTAATGTTTCTTGCCACGTTTTCTAAAATAAGAGGGTATTTATACTAAACCCACATAATGGAAAACTTCTAAATAATACAACTTAAATAAAGAAAATTCATGCAAAATACAGAACACTAGTCATGCCCAAGATAACGAGCGTTCTCATCGTTCACAAGCCCCATCATGGCCGTATCAATGGTCGTGATCTCCTCTGACCAAAATCTCCAACATTGATAAAATGCACAAAACAGTCGTATTGGGATAACAAGCACCATCACAGCCATAGCATGAGCCATGATCTCTTTGGAGCAAAATTTCAAACACTGGACGAGCTTCATCATAGTCATTATTGTAATGCCCCTTATCACGAGCATAACGTCGCATGTGATCTCCTCTATTTCCTCATTCTTCAATAACGGCCTGGGTCATAATCATGATTAACCTATCTCCTTCAATTTCACATTTTCCTTCTCATTTCCTACAATTTGACTCAATACAATTTATATGATCCATTCAATAACCATGTAGGAAATCATACTCATCTTCATAGGTCCAAATCCTCATCTTGTCTAAACTTTTGATGTGATCTTGATAATGAATGAAGTAATTCTCCTTTTTATGCGTGGATTTGGAAAGGATCTCTTGAGTTAGTCCTTGATTTCCTTGGATGCAAGCTTTGGCAATAGATGCTGGGATTCGACTCCTATCGCTTTAGCTCATTTATACCTGTACAAGTAGTTAAACTAGTTTTCTCTCTGCTTTATGTTTGATTTGGATTAATGGAACCTATAAACCCTAGGCTTTTGGTTCTACTTATCTGTTAGAATATTTACCAAAACAACTATTATTATAACATGAGTGAAAGTTCGGTCTAATCCTTTTAAAAAAAATAGTTACCAAAATATGACACATGACAAATTAATCAACAAAATAAACCACTAAACTCGCATGTTGGAGATACGAGTTTGATAAACAATGAACTTGCATATTTAAGAAGCAAGTAATGATGAGTGCCACCACAGCTCCATCAATCCAACCTCCGATTTCTGCTTCAAAACCTCCTTCTTCCACAGTCTCCATCCACCATCTCCCTTACTTCCTCTTTCCACCTCTCTCTCCATCATCAACTTCATCTTCTTTCTCCTCTCTTCCCATCCACCACCTTTTCCATCCTTGCTCTCATTGATGGTTCCACTTCCAACCACATTCCATACCAAGACCTCCTCATCCACATCAAATCTCTCTCCTCATCCCAGCTTCATTTGCTTTCGCACTCTCCAAAGGCAATTGTGCTCTCATTCTTTCTCTAAACAATATCAACATTACAAACCCCTACTTCTTTCTCGGCATCATTGTGTCTGCTTCTATACTAAAACATGACTCGCATGTTAATGTGTAAGTCATGCTCTCATGATTCACATGTCTAACATGTGCAATACATCCAAGCCTAACACACATCTCTCAAACGTGAGTTTGGTGGCTTATTTTGGTAATTAAGTTTGATTATATCCTATTTTAAATTAATTTTTAAAACAAAATCTAATTTATCACTCGTATTAAATATTAATACCTTATAATATAATTTACCCACCAGATTTGAAGGTCATATACATAAATCAATTGCCTATTTAACTATTTCTTGTCTATATCATAAAAATAGTGAGTGATTGAAGACATCAGCAAAAGATAAAAAGGACAAATAATAGAATTCTTTCGGACACGATAGAAACATAAAAATTTAATACTTTAAATAAATTAGGGTGGTCGATTTGTCCTATTTTGATCTTTTTGTTCGTTTATTTTTTTATTTTTTTACATCCATACAAGTGAACATTATATTAAGAAAAAGATATTAAAAATATACGAGTGCATATACCTCTTTTTTCAAATCAAATTTCTAAATAAACACCTACAAAAAATCATAAACTTATAATGGTATATGAAAAGATCTATGGAGAAATATAATTGTTTTTAAATTTGATTTTTCAATAAATACTGTTTGACCAACGATGGGTATCGACATATTCCGAAATTTCAGATCTAAAACGGTTTTGTTTCAATTGATTAGTTTAGTTTTACAAGTGCCATGCGGCCAAGATAAAGGCTGCTCTGAGCCTGAAAAGGAAGGGAGCGTATCCGATGATATGTGTTCTTTTGAAAAGCTGGGACAAGACAAAGACAAGGCCAATGCGGACAAAGTCAGATCTCAGACTTAGGGAAGATGGACTCAGAAACTGTTCCGTGCATTGATTACATGACCTTAGCCTGCGTTCTTGGCTTTAAACAAAGTGGAACGTCTTGTGTTCTGGCAACACTAGATATCTTCGCCGGCTGGTTTGGTCCAAAACCGCCAGGTCGTAAGGTTTTTTTTTTTTTTTTTTTACAGTAATATTTTATTTTTATTGTTTATAAATATTATTTATTAAAAATAAATACGAAATAGATAAAAATCAAATAATTCAAACATATTCTAGTTTTAGGAAAAGGTGACCAAGCTAGTTCTATAACCATTGAATTCATAGTTTATGGACTAGCTCTACCTTATGGGATTCTTAAACAAATACTTTTAAAGATGTAAAACCATATTTAAAACATAAAATATTTATTATAAATAAAATGGTGAACTCAAAATGCAAATTGATCTTAAAATATTATAATCCAAAACCCATTTTCATAAAATATTGTTAAGAAAATGCATTTATCTATATACAAGTATATCCTAATTAAGTTGTACTATTGGTGGTATGGGATTATAATACATTCTATAGACTTTGAAAAAAAATGTTATAAATGGAAAATGCAATCCCACATTATTTTTTAAATTGGACTTTTTTTTTAGATTTTTATGTAAAGCATACCAGACATGTTTTTTAACTATATGTTTTTTCTAATTCATTTCTGTTTAATGAAAATTAATCTAAATATTAAATATTATTAGCTTACTTTTTTCATTAGTTTTTATTTTATATTTTTTATTTTTGTATATCTGACAAATGACCCAGGTTTCCGAATTTAGCCGTAACCCAACTAGGATCCGATGGTGTCAAGCCGGATAAATTCCTGATTTTGAGTCTAGGCTGTGGAGATTTTTAGACATCGCAAATTGAGCCTTACATTGATATCTGTTTGTTTTGTCGGTACGTAGCCGATTTGAAATAAAGTATCGCCTAATAAATAGTTAGAGATGAAAAATAAAAATTTTTACCCTTCAACATATTAAAAATAATGAATATAAATACAGATAAAATATAAATGTAAATATAAATAAAAAATAGATCATCCTAATCCCTAGTCGAGGATTAGAACATGAAAGTCTAAATATTCAAAACGGCTTACACTAATCTTTCATCCTATTAAGTATTATATAAGCATTTGAGGAATTTTCCATCATTAAGAATTTTCTTATTTCACTCCTAATATATTAATAAAAAATGGTTTTAGATGTTGCTGGACAATAGGGGTACAAACGAGTCGGGCCGAGCCAGGCTTTTACAAGCTCGGGCTCGACTCGTTTATTTTTTAATAGGCTCGAGCCGATCCGGGCTTTTAACGAGCCTGGAATATATAGGCTCAGGCCCAAGCTCGTTAAGATTTTCTAAGCTCGAGCTCGGCTCGTTTAGCTAAACGAGCCGAGTTCGAGCTTGGGCTTGTTTCGTTAAACGAGCTTGAGCTCGGCTCGTTTAGTTTATAAATTATTTTAATTATATTTATAATATTAAATTAATATAAATAATTATATATAATATCAATATTAATATATATTAAACGAGTCTGTTCACGAGCTTAGCTTGCGAGCTCTTAACGAGCCTGTTCACGAGCCCATAACGAGCCTGTTTGCGAGCCGGCTCGCGAGCTTGAGGATAAGCTCAGGCTCGATTCGTTTAACTAAACGAGCTTGAAATGGAGCTCGAGCTCGGCTCGTTTAGCTAAACGAACCGAGTCAAGCCGGGCCTTAAACAAGCCGAGCTCGAGTAGCTTGCGAATAGCTCGGCTTATTTGCAGCCCCACTGGGCAACATAAACAACAACTGAATTGCTATTTTCCCAAGTTAAAAATGAAAAAAGTAAGAATAAAATAATTAATTTCTTATTAAATGTCGCAGTTCATCATTAAAATCCTTAATATATTATTAAAAGAGTCCTTAGCTTGAGTCCTCATATCAAGGACTCGGTGCTAAAGATGATCTAACGCATCACACAAGGTTGGAAATATACTTCTATTATTGTCATACGTAGAGCTTTTCCTTTTTTTTTTTTTTTTTTGCCTTTTCTTTTCTTGGTATCTTTCAATTTGGAGATTTGTGATTGTAGAAATCATTCATATATCCCATATTATAACCTTTTTCGTGTAAACTTCAATATGAAAATGGGTAACTTATAATAGGATATGTTTGGATGGTTTGTTTTTCATCGGTACATATGTTAGTATTTGTATCATATTATATCTGATTTATTTGATCGTTTTATGAATAAATATATTTATTTTTTATTGGTATCTATTTCTAATAAACAATTTATTTGATAATGATAAAAAAAAATGAAGCCAAAAAACAGAATAATGATGAAACAAACCGACTTGTACTTGCTATGAAACTAAACAAACAAAATGTTTTTGGAAAAGATATATATTTTTAGTCCTCAACATTTTATCAATCTTTTATTTAAGTCTCCAACTTTCATTTTATTACTATTTCAAACTTTAATGTTTGCAAAAGTTTATAAAGGAGTATTTTATTTAACGCAGTTAATTTTTTCGTTAATTTTTATATATAAATCAAAAAAATATTAATAATAATAATCAGAAATAAAAAATGTAGAAAATTTAAAATATATATATAAGTAAATAATAAACACATTAGGTCAATCAATTACACTGAAGGGAATATTCCTGCTAATACGTGGAAACCAAAATCATGCAATAACAGGCTCTCTCGTTCCTTAGAATTCCTTGGAATTTTGTTTTGCCTTTTCGACTTGCGCTCATCGCCCTCTATCGTAGACCCCAGTCCCCAAAGCTAAAGTAATCACCCAGCAGCGAAGAAGCTGCGATAAACTCATCTGGTGAGCTGCCATTAACTGAATTATATGAAAAGATAGTTAAAGATATGGTACGGCAAAGAAGTACTATGATCTCATCTCAAATGGCTTAAGAGCGAGTCAATGATCTTATAAAAAGAAGCGAAAGTTTCACAGATTTTTCCTTTTTTTTTTTCTTTTTTTCAATTTTTACGTTCTTGACTTTCTCATTATTAATAATTTTTATAATTTATTTTATTTATATTTATTTAATTATTATTTTTTAATTAATAAATGTTGACCTATTAAGACATGTCACATGCCAAATAAATAACAGAAAAAGTTAATGCTGCTAATCAAAAGGACTTGATTTAAACTTTCACAAACATTGAGGACTAAGAAAAAAAATTAAAACTGCTGCAATGAAATAAAAAATAAATAAATAACATTAAAAATTTAAAATATTTTTTTCCCCAGTTTTTTACAATTTTTGCACTTATTTTTTTGTAGATTGCATAATCATTGTTAGGAAATATAATAGGTATTTTTAAAACCTTTACTAGGAACGAGTCTAAAAAATAAAATATTTAAAATAAAAATAATTATTGAATATAAAGATTGAAACGGGGAAAAAAAAACAGAAACAAAAAGGCGGAAGAAGTTTGTTGAAAACATTGTGGAGCAAAAGAATGTAGAATTGCCATTAAGAAAAGTATTTGATGTACCCAACATATTGTCTCTTTTGTATCTCCGCAATAGATATCTAATACATGTTTAATAAATTAAAAAAACATATAAAAATACCTAAAATAAATGAAGTCCTTCTTGACACATGTCAGATATTTATTTATGGGACACAATAAAGATATTAGAAATAATACACAAGAATACTTACGAGGGGGTGAATTAAGTATTACAAATTTTTATATTTTATCAAATCAAATTAATTAACTAAGATAAGACAAAAGTTAATTAAAACAAACAAATAGCGGAATAAACTAATTAAAACTGATTAATAAATAAGCAAAAATAAGGAAGCTCAGAGAGAGAGAAAAAGAAGCAACACAAGGATTTAACGTGGAGTTCGGCCTACTGCCTACTCTCCATGGGCAAATACCTCAAAGAGGACTTTTACACTATATTGATTATTCAAAAATCAATACACCTCTTAGACAAGGAATTACAATAATGCTTATCAATAGGACTTTTACAATTGCCTTTCACAAATGACTTCCACTTGATAAATCAAGTGTTGTGCTGGTAACACACGACCAGACTTCAAATGTCTCCTACTAAGGCTTTCGCCTAATCGCAATTACAAACGATATTGGTAACTTAGACTAGACTTCAAATGCCTCTCACTGAGGACTTCTCTTTGCCTTCAACGAAAGACTCGCTTTGCCTTTACGAGGACGTCGCTTTGCCTCCACTGAGGACTTTTCTCAATGCCTCCCACTAAAGACTTTTAACTTTGCCTCTATGAGGACTTCTTTTACAAATGCATCATTTGAGGACTTTTTACAAACAGCTCCTATATGAGCAGATTTACAAATTGAAAAGCTCTTAAGGAAATATACAAATTTCCTTTACAAAGAAATGCTTCTACTTGAGCAATTTACAACAGAAAATAGTTTGAGAATTTTCCAAATTCCTTTTACAAACCGAGCTCCTTAAACGAGCAGATAATCAACTTTTGTAAATCTTAAACAGTGTTGAAAAACTCCCGTTTAGAGTGTATCAGCACATTTCGAAACAAAGAACTAATTGTTCTCTTAAAAAAATTTCAAATTAATAAGAACGACAATAAAAACACAAGCAAAAAAAAAAACTTACATAACATTGTTTTCGTTTTTACTATGCATTCAAAAATTCTAGTATTTCTTCTCTTTCAAAGAGAGAAGAAAATTCTACTTATAGTTCTTGATAAAAATTTGTCTGTTATCAAAAAGTTCTGACAACTCGTACTTGTGTTTAATGAACTTAACGTTTTAAAAACGTATAAAGTCAAAAGTAGAGAAAGAGCATTAAATGTGTCTGACACATGCATTAAATGCATTCTAACAGTTCTTTTCTTTCTAAAGTCAAGGTTTAACTTTCTGAGGTTTAAGGTTGAGGCTTAAACTTCAGCCCTTGACTTTATAAATATTGCCCAATGGCAAACTTTCTAAAGTCGAGGCAAATTTATAAAGTCGAGGTTTGAGGTCGAGGCCTAAACTTCAACCCTTAACTTTATAAATTTTGCTTAAAACTCCGGTCCTTGACTTCACGATTTTACTCAAAACTCCAGCTCTTGACTTCAAAACTTTAGCCCTTGACTTCATAGTTTTGCCCAAAAGTTAGTCTTTTGTCTTTATTTGATGAATAGTGCATCCACCTTTCTTCTACTGGGCTCGATAGGTTTGTCTTTGATTTTTCTTCAACTTTTTTTCTGTCAAAACTTAAACAACAACAGAATAAATACAAAGTATATATATAAATATTTTAAGTATTTGAACAATTAAGAATATTTAAATAATGAAGTGTATAATAATTATTCTCATCAAAATCATTCGTGAACATAAAGTTCAACAGAAGACAGTAAACTGGGACAACAAATTTTTTTCTTTGCCATTAGGCACTAAAAAATTAAACTCCTTGAAAGTTAGCTACATAAAACAATTGTAGTGTCTCCTTCCGGCTGAAATCACCAAATAGCCTATAAATTGGGATGTTGTCAAGATAAAGCATATTTAGAAGATATGTGAATAGAAAAGGTACAAACAACCTATTCAAATAAAAAAAATGTTACTTGTTAATTTAATGTCTTATGTTTTGGCAATATAAAGATTGATTTAGAGTAAAAGCTTAAGAATCAAGACATTTAATATTAGCACAAACAGAAACAAAAGTCCCTCCTTACTCAAGGGAATCCAAAACTTCTCAAGCCACTCTTGTTGGAATACATTTGACCAAACAAAAGCTCTTGATCAATTACTTGAAAAGATCCAACATGAATCACTTCCTATGGTATTCAAAGTATATTCTTATGAGAGGATGCATAGCATAGCCAACCTGCTCTAACCCTAGAAGGAAGATCTTCACATCTATGATCAATGCAAGTCTTGCTGATTAGATCTTAGGCATAACACAACGTCAAAAGCAGGTGCTTATTGCATTGCCCCGTTGACCTTTATTCTTATTATTCCTATTGGATAGGCATAGTAAGCGATGAGATTAGTTAGTTCCATTTCTTTTCTTGATAGTAGCAAGAAAGATATAACTCAACGGTAGAGTGTGAATTTCGTAATAGGAAAATTCAAAAAAATTGACCCTACCACTTACTCTAAACATCGAGCAGAGCAATTTCTTTTATCATTTAGATGAATAAGATATTATTATGAAAGCTAAGAATGCCAACGGTCATCCATCATTGTAAAGTAGCCCCCATGAAGCTTTTAGGAAGAGGGGTAGTCTAGTGTGTACACATAGCATTTTTGGTCTACTACCAAGTTGATGGTGTTTTGGATTGAGATGTGCTTCCACTTGTTCCCTGTCGAGAGAATGTCACACTTAGCTGCTATCTTATTTTGCTTCTCGGTTTTTCCTCTCAATGATGAAGCTTATTTTTGTTTTTTTGAGAGCGTTCTCCCTAAGTTAAGCCAAAGTGAGAGAGGAGTATTTAGCCTTGCAATGTGGTATTTATTGATGCATAGGGATTCCAAGTACCCCATGCTACTTAGGAGTCAGAGCATAAACTAGCAATGCTTTTAGCTACTAAACTCCCAAATTTGCCAAATTTGTTGTAAAAGCCAGACTTGAATGACATTGTAGAAGGTATGGCAAATAGTGTTCTAGTTTTGGGGTTTTGATCTTTGAGTAATGAAATAGAAGAAGTTAAAATAGTTGTAAAGTATTATAATGGAAAATAAAATGTTTGAAATTTTTTTTAACACTAGTCATGCATGGAAAACATATAAGTGCTTCCATATGAATAAAATTGCCACAATGTGAAATTTACCACAAGCCCAAGCTAAAATGCATGTAGAATTTCATTATTAAGTCTCCTAAGAAATTAAAAATAAATAAACATATAAAATAAATAGATAATACTTTCAGTTTATGGGATAATGGAAGGAAAGCAGGTTCCAAAATAATAGACTAAAGCTATGAGGATCAATGATTATTCTCTTTAAAGATAGGGATAATATCACAAATAGTACCAAAACTTTAACAAAATATATAATTAACTATCTAAATTTTAAAATTAATTAATTTAGTACCAAAAAAAATTTAAAACCAATCAATTTAATACTTAAAAAAACTTAACGAAGGTACTATTAGCGTGCATGAAAATTTTTTCAAGTACTAAATTGATCAATTTCAAAGTTCATGTACTAAATTGATCAATTTTAAAGTCAATGTAATAAATTGATCAATTTCAAAGTTTAGACATTTAATTACATATTTTGTCAAAGTTCATGTACTATTTGTGACATTAACACTTAAATATAATAGATAATAGATGAACTTCTACTTTGACTACTTATCAATTATACTTTTGCAATATAGATGTTATTAGTGAGTGATATGTAAACTTATTAATACATTACCTTCTTTTTTTTTTTTCTTCTACTAGAAATTGTACCTACCTTTAGGGATTATATTACATAACGTTGTAAATTTACAAAACAACAATTGAGTCCTCTAGCAACCACCTTAGGCTATCACCTTCTCCTTCATGATGCGAGCTAGTTTGAATTCTCTATTGGAGTTATATATAAAACACAAATTCAAATCACAACTCGAAGTTAAAGTTTTCAAAATTTATAGAGCTAATTAGTTCTGTTCAACCTCGGTTTAGCAACTATCAACACTTATGGCAAGCGCACCTACCGAAGTAGCATAGGAATAATTAGGTCGGATCCTAAGGGATCGATGGCAGTTATCATACTCACATTCCGTCCATTATCTAGCCAAAGAAAAACTTAGAAATTCATAATTGAAAATCAGAAACTATACTAGGTTAATGGGAAATATTTGCAAATGTTTATTGGGAAAAATTAAAAATGGGTTTGTAACTTTGCAAAACAACAGCCCAGGGTTTACTATATCAATTTCTTATCATGTGATTTCATAAAAACGATTCACTTCGAGAGAATAGTTTGATGGGATATTTATATCACCTGATTCACTGAGTTAAACTTAGACTTTTTTTGAAGTCATGGGTTCTCTTGCAGGGAAAAGCATTGTTATTTAATAAAGAAGGGGAAGTTTGATTTGTCCTAGAAGAAAAGAATGTTGTTCTAGACTTGCTGCCTAAAAGGGGCGTGGAGTAAGGAAAATCCGAAGGAGATATGCTACTTTTTCATCCTCCTAAAAGTAATTTGTTGTGGTCCAAGAGGCAAGAGCTATCTGACAGCTCCTATGCTTGTTCTGTGAATAAGGTAATGTCTATGAACTCCTATACCTAGAGGCATGCAGATTCCCTTCTAAAGTATTTAAGTTTCGACCCTTCTTTGGTTAATCTAATGTACACATATATATGTATATTCCCTTTTTTTTTAATAATTTCCAAAGTTGATTAAAGTTTCAAATCAAGTTTAGTGGTTGCGAAACTCACGATTTTACTCAAAATTAATTTAATATCTTAATTTTGAAATTATTTAATTTAGGATCTAAAATTATCTTTCATGTACGCTAACCAACATCACAAAAACAATATTAGAGAGTACAAGAAAAGTTCTTTTTGACCAATTTCAAAATTTAAATACCTCATTATATATTTTACTGAAGTTTAGATATCATTGGCAATATTAACCCTACATTGTTAACTCCGTCCTATATTAGCAAGGATCAATATCAATTTGAAGAGTGTCCTTTCGTTAGCTGTTTTCTTTTTTTATTACTCAAATCTTTTCCGTTAGTGTAAAAAGAAAGATGTAAAAAAAATTAAGTCATTAATAGACATAATGGAATGAATTTTAACTAGGAAAAAAAACTAAAAAAATGGAAAACTTAAATAGAAAAAAAAACACAAAACGAGAAAATCACAAAGTGGATTATTCACATAGAATAATAATCCCCAGACCACTTATATTATCCCTTATATTATATATAAAATTTATTTTGGATTGAAAGATTCAGAATCCTCATTATCAAGCCTCACCCTTAAATCTCATGAAAAAACTAACTTTTAGATGGGAATCAAAGTTCGTTATTTCTTTGTGAAATTGCCATATTGTGAGGATAAGAGAAACATTCACCCAAATAAAAAAAATAATAATAAATAAAAAATAAAAGAAAAATTTAAGTCTCCTTATTCAAGTATCAATCGAGTTTATTTAACTTGGAAGCCTTCACTACAAGACTTCTGATTGTAACCAACTCCTTTGTTTCTTCTGAAAACTATGATGTTGTAGTGTCACATGATTAATTTATGTTTTCTCATTTCACAAATTCTATAACTTAAATAGTTAGATAGGTAGCTAATATTATTTAATGGTCACATCTATATCCAAGATGATCCCATAGTCATAATAATTAATATATTAATTATTATATTTATTTTATTAATTTAATGAATGAATACGGTTAATTAATGCTGGAGGGTTTATGCTAGCATAGTTTACTTTAAATTTGTGCCAGATTAGCCCATCTAAGTCTCTTGGGATATTTGTTCGGCCCAGCTTCGCCACCTTCCCATTTTCAGCCCAATTGCTTGATCTATTGCGCAACATATTGAGTTATTGACCCATAATAAAAGTGCTCGGGAGTCTCAAATGGTATCCACAGGTATATTGTATCTCTTCAAAACTTCATAAGTCATACAATAATTATATAGAAAAGATACAACAAAAATGAAAAAATAGAATAACAAACATTAAGCTAGCCAACAACATTAGTGGCCTGTTTGGTACGCAAGAATGGACTAGAATGAAATCACGATTACGACTTCCATTACGTTTCCCAGTATTTGAAAATATTTTTAGAAACCGGAATCACAATTCTTTGAAATCGATGATTCCTATTTTGAAGGAAAATTTGATTTCGCCTTTGAGAAAGTGGAATCACGATTCCATTGCATCCCTATTTATTGTATATAGTGTAATTAATTTTTTATCCTATCATGTATTCATATTTTGCATTTATTACTGAGGATATTCCAGACAACTATACTTTTTAGCTATTCCATTTAATGTAATCTTTCAAACATAGGAATGGATTTGTCCTTCCCAAACTCATTCCATTCCAATTCATTTCATCCAATCCAATCCATTTCATTCTAAATCATTTCTGCATACCAAACATGACATAGATATTATAAGTCTTCCAAATAAAATATATTGGATTTGAATCCCTTTCTTATAATAACAAAAAGAAAAAAAATCATTAATGTAGACATAAAACAATTCCTTCCATGAAAACACTAATATCAAATTGATATCATGCTGATCATCTTAATTTGTGATCTAAGGAAATTTATAGGAGTAGACTTGTGGTTGCAATTTGTGGTGACAATAGGTTGCTAGTGGTTTAAATGGTATAAATAAATAAATTATTCAATTAATAAATAAATAGATCTGCAACTTTTTTTTACCAAAAAAATCTAATTTTATAGATAAAGAGGAACATATTGTGAAAGATCTATGGATTTAGAATGAAGGAAAGAATGGATATTAAACAGTAAGGACAACCCAAAACGGCTCCCTAGAATTAAAGTTTTTATAGAAGCTTTCGTGTGTGTATGTGAAGACTTTCTATGGTCATGTCTAATTATAAAATAAATATAATAACGGAATTAATTCCATCAAAATTAATGATGGGATAGTAGAATTTGCATGAGAATGTGAACGAGAGTTGATACAATTTATTTACTTTAACAACATTGAAAAATGTCATTTTTATAGGAGCGTCATAGTGATATGTGATGATTGCTTGCATTAAAATTTTAAAGTTGCAAGAAATTACCTAATGTTAGCTTGACAAAGAAAAATATTTTAGCAATTTAAGGAAAGCTCGTAAGTAAAATGTCAGCTAGGCAAGAGGGTAAAGCAGGATTCAAAATATAAATCATTTCAATGATGGGTTCAATCAGCAATAACTTTTGTTAAATATCTTGTATTGAGATGGGAATATCTTATAAATGTGATTCTGGAGTATGATAACTCGTATAAAAAGTAGCAAATATATTTCACTCATTAATAAGTATTTGGTAAGTACTAAAAATTATGAAATTTCTTAAGGGTTAAAAATTACAAATATATTGTAGTAGAGTAAGTTCCATGTAGTTTTGTCTGATTATATCAACTGGTGACAGGATCCATACAATCAAGCTCAAGCTTAGGATAGATTTATGAAGATTTAGATTTGTGAACTTGGAATAGAATTTATGAATACTTTTCTATCTTATCTTAATTTTTCTCAATGCGCTCATATATTTGTGAGATCCCTTAAAGTCCTCTTAGCTTATGTGTATTTTTTCTAACGCCAATTAATAATTTTATCAAGCCCTATTGATCATTTCAGTTAGGTTATTAAAAGATTTCACAGTAATAATTAGTAACGGTAGTATAACTTTTGACTAATAATTGAATTTTCAATATTTAAATTGTTATTGTTTTACACGACGAGGCCTTAGCTAATTTTGGATTGTTTGATTTTCATATCTATTTTATCTATATTTCATATGTATCTGTATCTTATATATTTGATCTATTTATAAACAAAAATATTTATTTTTATCTATATTTATTTATTAGTAAATATTTATTTAAAAACGATAAAACATAATGACAAAACCATAAGAAAAAAAATAATAAAACAAACATAATCTTATAGCCCATTCCCTTCACTGAATGGAATAAGAAATGAATGGAATTTCAATTCAAAGAAATATAATAGAGTTGTAATTACTATTATAATGTTCATTTGATGTAAAAAATAAAACAAATAATTATTAAAATAAAAGATAAAATATCTATAATGTTTATTATATTTATCACAGAAAAAAATAATTATATAGATATTATTTTCAGGATAGAAATATTTATGATAAAGTTGAAAAATCTATGATTTAGAGACATAAATGATTATTTATCATTTTACATAATTTAATTTATATAAATTATTATTTTTTAAAGTAAATATCATAATATCAGTTTTACATCGAATTATGAATAAATAAATAGTTAATCATATCAAGTGAATAGATTATTAATGCATGGGCTTGCGGTGATTGCTCATTCCTCTTCTTTTTATTTATCTCCATCTCATCTTATTTGGAGGGTCATTTAACACAAAGCACTCCTCTCTTATACATGATCATTCACACGACGTACACGTCAACATAATCAGGAATCTTCTATTTGCACTTGTTAAGTTGTAACATCACGAGAGATTTTTAATTCCATTAAACAAATAAATAAACCGCAAGCTTGCAGAGCAAGATGGTAAAAGTAATGGTTATGTGCAGGTATAATTGATGCATTTTATTTTATGCATTAATTTTAGGATTATTAACAAAAACATGGCTCCATGATTTGTGTTATTTTTTTTAATAATTAAGTGACCTAAATTTTATAGAAAAATATCAATATTATTTATTACTATTAGAAAAAATATGTTAGAGTTTCATTGGCCTAAAAAAATTAATGTAATAAAAATTATACTAAATAAAAATTAAATAAATAAAATATTAAAATATTTTTTTGAAAATAAGAAAATTTAAAAAAATGTAAAATTAATTTTTATGATCACAAAGTATTGACACGTTTT